>MPVS01000053.1:0-118270 GCA_001931775.1 Fomitopsis pinicola
GTCTTCCGACTGGTTTGCCTGCCTCGTATCGATACGCATATACTCAGCCTGATTGCTGCTCGCTGCCCTGCTCTGGAGACTCTGGACATGACCGTCGTCGACCGGCTTGATAAATCTTGCTGCTGGTACTGCCTGGAAGAATCGTCCACGTGCACGGTCCATTCGCCCATTCCGGATATGTACCCCAATGTCAACGAACTCTCGGTAGCGTGTCACGAGTGCTTCCGTTTGTCCAATAGGATTAACCGCAGATCTTCCGGCAGATAGCTTTCGCTACCGCTCTACAGCCCCTCAAGCAGCTACACCACCTCTACCTAGGCGTCTGCCTCTCCGACTCTGACGTCTTCGACGCGCATATCGGACACTGCTGCAACAACGATCCGGCAGAATCCGGCATAGTCCCCTTCGCCCCGGAGGAGTGCCTCGTATGTGCCGAGGAGAGACACGAAATTGCGGTGAGGAAGCGCGAGCTCGTGGCAAGTGCCGTGATGGGAGGAATGCTTTCGTCGCTGCAGACGATCTCGTGGGCTTCGTGGTTCGTCCAGTCGGAGCCAGGCGACGACTTCGTGAACCAGCTCACGACGGTCTGGATTCGCCGAGCCGACGGGGCTGTCCATGTCCGTAGAGCTCCTTGGTAGAGATAGCTGAAAAGAGCGAACAATAACTTACCTAGAGAATAATCATGCGTTCTACCGCGTGTGAATGCGGCTGGTAACAATCGGATAACTGAAGGGCAACCCTGAGTTCTGCTTATTCGCATCAGTGTTCTCGAATGATATCGATAGTGAGACATACAGATTGCTCGGGTTCTTGCCGACGACTTGGACCGATAGCAACCAGATAGCTCGCTCAAAGGGGCACGCCTTGTAATGGGAGGTCATGATAGGCTGAGTCGCCGTGAGCACCGGCAGTTGTGAGTCCTTGGCTACTCATTCCCGAAGTCCAACCAGGGTGGAGGACCCAGGCGGACTCGAGCTGGAACTGATATGGTTGGTCGCCATATGCCGCGCAAAGATTTTACGCGCGCGTGTTCCATTCAAGCGGATGTCTTTCCAACGTAAACTTGACCTCTGAAACCGGCTCTATGACTGGATTCTAGGGGACAGATGGTACTGCCCCCATATCCAATAGAACGCCCAGACCAATCAGACGCTTCGGCTGAGAATCATGTAAGCAGAGGTCAAAGGACGGGCCAGCCAATCGTTGATACGCACTATCGATTGCCAAAGTTCCTTCCCGCTTTGGCCTAGTCTTTGTCCTCCGTTGTGGCACGCGCTCACGTGAAAGTGCGCGCAAGCAACACCCAGTAGCGCATAAATACGGGAGCACCTTGGCCTTGACCCACGCTTCGACCCGTCAGCTACCTCACGGACTTCAGTGACCACTCACCCACTCCCACCCACATCCCTCTACCCCCGCCAACCACCATAACCACGACCATGAACAGCGTGAATGCGACCACCTCTGCGAGCGAGCGCGCTCGCCTCTCACACTTTTTTGCACGACTCATCAACAAGGAGTTCGATTCCCTTACAGAGGAGCCCTACCTTACCAGTCCTCGATCCTCGCTCTCCTCCTCCTGTTCAATGCCGCCGACCCCGGACCCCGGCCACAGCGCGCTACCTATCGGCAACGAGGTCGCGGTAGCGGAGGACCACGACCTCACCTATTCTGACAACATCCACTCCTTTTCATCCTTGGAGGAGCTGCGGCGTACAGCCGCGGCCGAGATCGCAGCCTCTCGGCAGAAGTTCCAGACGCTTCCCCCCTCCCTCCGCCCACACAAGATGTCGTGCTCGGACGCAGGCGGCGTGCGCACCCCGCAGAGCCCCAAGAAGGCGCGTACCACGGCCCGCGAGGATGGCGCCTACGAGACGACGGGCCTGCGCGGCGACGACCCATTCATTCGTGCCAAGCCGAGGAAGACCCAGGGCGCGCTCGAGATTCCACGCGCTCGGGTGGAGGCGGCTCCCGTCGTCGAGGAGGCGAACGAGGAGGACGCGCTGGAGGACCTAAGCCCCGCCTCCATCAACGAGGCATTGGTGGTGAGCTTCATGCGCGAGCAGCGTGAGAGGTGCCAGACGTACCCGGGCGAGCAAGAGTGGACCATCTCGCAGGGCGTGACGGTCACGTTAAATCCGTTCCCCACCCCTACATTCTCCGCCGATGAGCTCCTGGGTAGTATTGTAGCTTACCGCGGGAGCCACCTATCTGACCACGACTGGACGCTCGATCTGTGAGCGGGCGATCAATGGTGAGTCGACTTGCGGTTGTCTTGGCTCGAGCAATCGCTGACATGGAGTATAGACTTCGGGACTCACCGCGTGGTCCGAAGAAAATCGATGCTTCTTGTCGAACGCATCGAACTTATGACGATTTTTATGTTATCCTTATGTGTATCATTGAACGGACATACCTCACATTACTGTTTGTACCCTCATCTTCGCTTGTACCATATCTCTGCCTCGCCCCATCATTACCGCATTGATGTTCATCCTAGTGTTGTCTCATATAGTTACAGGGATGTAAAGCAAAGCCTGAAGGGTTAATCATCTGTATAGCATCTCAGCAAATTTACTGTTTCTCTCTGTGCTCGAACACCGGTAGGAGAAGACGTTCGCACGTACATGGAGGTGAGCACCATCGACCTTGTGTGTCTCTGTCTTCTGTGGGTCGCTCCAGGAGCTCTCGAGCTCGCGCTGCCGCCGCGGTGCAGAGTGGACGACTACGCCTTCCAGTTCTGGTCTCTCACTTGCGTGCCGACACGTGGCGGTGGGAGGACTCGGTCAAGGCTCGGATGCGGCACAGGTCCAGCCACTCCGATCTGCAGGCGGCAGGCCGGCCTCGGGATGCGCGGGTAGCGGGACGCTCGCGACCATCCATTTCCTCAACTCCCCACACGGCTGGCCTACAGCCCACGCATTTCGACGCCACCAGCTTATAGCAGCCCCGTCTAGATGTCTCGGGTAGCGAAGATAACACTGGCTACCGCCGTCCTCGCATCCGCCGCCACCATTTGGACAGTACACTTCATGCAGAGAAGCGAGCGCGAGGCACGTATACGCGTTGCTGCTCCTGATTGGCACACTGAACCACTCGTCGTGTCCGTTAATAGACAATGTTCCAAGGCGTGCTTCGGGACGACGAGCGTAGACGAGAGAAGATGCGACAAAGAGAGCAGGATCTACAGGAGTCCATTCAGAAGCGGGAGGTTTACGAGCGTGTCCAGAGTGTGTCGGGACCTTCGCCTGTCGTACCTCGCCATGCACCATCACCCGAATAGACAACATGTCCTCTCATCTATTGAGGTACCTCGCGATGAGGCGCTGGGCTGGCCACAGCTACGTGGTATGTTCCCGTTCATGTCTCCAAATCCACTCAGGCGGCGCTTAACGTACCGGGCTGTCGTGCTTTGCTAGTAACGTCCACTCGACCTTATCTACGCTCAGCTCAAGTATACGTTCTGCGAGGCAGCGCGACGTGCGTCGTGATCGTCTACATGATATGCGGTAACTTGGATCCTGTGGTGACACGCTCCGTGCTGAGGGCAAAGTGCAGACAGTCACACTCCGGTTTGCTATCGAGCGAAGCCATACTCGACGACGCCATGAATGCATGATTTCTATTGGACCCCCCTAGCAATGTACGTCTAATGTACATTGTGCGATTACATCGTGGACCCTGCGACCCTCGCAACGGCAGTATATGCCTGCATCGCTCATGCCTTCACATTCGTCAGTCAGAATGCGCCCATCATTGGGATAGCTTCGCCGAGGCCCCTGAGCGCATCGAGAAGCTCCCGATCTTCCACCGACATTGCGTTCGCCTCGCCATTTACCGCGCCAATGAACGGCAACCCGTCCACCTCGCACACAGTCCCCTCCTCCGGAAGTGTGCCGTCCTCGAAGTACTCGCGCACATACTTCGCCGTGCAGAGCGACGGGGCCGCCAGCAAGCAATGCCCGTACGAGGTCTGCACGAGCAGCCCAGACGACTAGCGCTCGTGCACGCGCTTCGCGTCGTTCGGCGGGCACGCGATGAGGAGAGGGTGCGACGTGTTCGGCGCGGCGGGCGGTCCGGTGTATCGCCACTTCGGATGGGCCACTCAGTGCAGCGCAGGTATATTCTACCCCAATATGGCGCAGCGAAGTCGGACGTGGCCTCGAAATCTTCGAACCATGTGCGGTAGAGCTCGTCCGTGTAGACCACAGGCTCGCCGTCGCCGCACGCGATCGCATGGGAAGCGTCGATGGCTGCTCATCCACGGTGGAGGACACAAGCGGACTCGAACTGAAACAGAGATAGTGTCCGACCAGGCCAAACTCCCCACCGCGTATATTTTATCCAAACTGATCCCTTTCTGGCCAATACTTGACCTCTGAAACCGGCTCTATGACTGAACAATGGGGGAAAGATGGCAAACAGACGGTACTGCCTTGGAATGCCCCAGACGCGCTTCGGCTGAGAATAATGTAAGCAACGGACAATGGATGGATCGGCTAATCAGTGGTACACACTATCGACTGGCAAAGGTCATGACCGCCTTGGCTTGGTGTTTCTTCTCCATTGTGGCAAGCACCCACGTGAAAGTGCGCGCAAGCCACGCTCGGTGGCGCACAAATATGGGAGCACATTCGCTTTGGAGTTCGTTTTGACCAGTCAGCTACTACCCCCTCACGGACTTCAGTGACCACTCACCCACTCCCGCGCCCCGCGCCCCTCCACCTCTACCACCAACAACTACCACCATCATGAACTCCCTGAACGCGACCACCTCTGCGAGCGAGCGCGCTCGCCTCTCCTACTTTTTTGCTCGACTGATCAACAAAGAGTTCGATTCGCTCACAGAGGAGCCCTCCCTCACCAGTCCACGATCCTCGGTCTCCTCCAACTCCAATTCAATGTCGCCGACCCCGGAGCCCGGCCGCAGCGCGCCACCGACTATCAGCAACGGCGTCGCGGTCGCGGAGGACCACCAATTCACGTTTGCACACACCATGCACGCCTTTGCGTCCCTGGAGGAGCTGAAGCGTACAGCTGCAGACGAGATCGCCGCCTCCCAGCGCAAGTATCAGCCTCTCCCCGTCGACCTCCGCCCGCGCAAGATGTCGCTCACGATCCCCGGGGGCGTGCAGATTCCGCAGGCGCTGCGAAGCCCCAAGAAACCGCGTGTCGCCATCCGGGCAGCCGGTTGCGAGGGTGCCAAGGACGACGCTTACGAGGCCACTGGCCTCTACGACGACCCCTTCGTTCGTACCACGCCGAGAAGGACCCGAGGCGCTCGGAAGGAGGCAGTTCCCGTCGTGGAGGCAGCGGACGAGGAGGTGCCGGACGACCTGAGGCCGGCCTCCATCATCAGCGAGAGCTTGGTGCTGAATTTCGTACGCGAGATGCATGAGAGGTCCCAGGCGTACACGGGTGAGCGAGAGCTCACCATCTCAGAGGGCGTGACGGTGGACCCGATCCTCGCTCCCAGCCTTTCCCCCGAGGAACTGCTGGGTAGCATTGTGGCCTACCGCGGGAACCGCCCCACAAAGCGTCGCCTTTCTGACCACGACGGGACGCTCGATCTGTAAATGGGTGATCAAACGTGAGTCAACTTGCGGTTGTCTTGGCCCGAGCCTTCGCTGACATGGACTGTAGACTTCGGGACTCACCGCGTGGTCCAAAGAAAATCGATGCTTCTTCCCGAACGCATCGAACTCATGACGATTTTTATGTTATCCTTATGTGTATCATTGAACGGACATACCTCACATTACTGTTTGTACCCTCATCCTGACTTGTACCATCATCATCATCCCCTCTGCCTCATCCCCATCATCATCTCATTGATGTCCATCCTAGTGTTGTCTCATAGAGTAACGGAGCTATAACGCAAAGCCTGAAGAGCTAATCATCTGTATACAACGCATATCGTCAATTCAACTAGTCTTCTCCGGGCTCGAATCACCGATGGGACAATACGTTCGTACGTACGTATTGAGGACCTTTGTTGCCTTTGTCTTCATTGTGGCTGAACTCTCGAGCTCGCGTTGCCGCCGCGGTGCAGGGTGTACGACTACGCCTTCCAGTTCTGGTCTCTCACTTAGCATACCGACACGTGGCGGTGGGAGGACTCGGTCAAGGCTCGGCTGCAGCACAGGTCCGTCCAGTGCTTCGTCTGAGACTGCTGGTGCGTATGCCTCAGTCGCTTCGATGAGGTTCACGAGACATCGGGCGGCATAGAACGCAGGCAACGATACCTTGATGTGTCAGGCTTCGGGAGCAATAATACGCACCAGAGCTACCATTTGTAGGCGGACGCACGACAGGATACTTCGGACTATGCAACGCCGGATGACTCGTCCGTCACAGCAGTGACTTCCTTTGCCTTCCCCGCCTTCTTCTTCGACTGTTTGGCTTGAGTACGCGGTATTGCCGGCGTATGATCCCAGCCCGGGAGTGCATCCCCCTTGACTGTCTCCACTCGCGCGAAGTACTCTGGGCAGAGGAAGCCCCGCTCGTCCCCCTCAGTGAGCACAACGCCATTTGAGGAGAGGGAGAACTTGATCCCCGCGTCGAGTGCTTTCTGCACATCGACATAAACGAGGATCTGGGACGATTGTCGCATGCCTGATCATAAACCTAGTTCAGCGGCCAGCTAGCGGACGTGGGCTGACTGAGCTTACCACTGATGACGCCGGATCCTGGGACGCCTTGTGCAAGGTGTATGTGGTTGCGTGTCATTTTGGATAGACCCTGCTCGCCTGCATGACGCAATAAATGAGAGACAGGCTTGATGTGAATTCTCAACTTATCACGTACTGATGATATGCCAAGCTTCGCGTGTGGTGCCATGTACCGCGATCCCTGTTGGGATGTCCGATACCGACTGTACTGGTTGCAACTCGAGCTTGACTTCCTGCAGTGGGTATCTAGTCTCATGTGATATCTCCGGCAGTATGATCCGCACTTTCATCGAGTGACCCTGGTTGGCTCGTATCCACCAGACCTCATTACCGTCTGCGGTCTCACTCTTCAGATGAAAGCGTCCTTTAGCATCTTTCTTCACCATATCCTGGATCTTCTCTAAGTCCACCTCATGCATCTTGGGGATCTTCAACTACTTCGGGATCATATATACGGAACGCACATGAAGAGGAGGGGGTAGACGTACGAGGTCGTCGACACGCACATATCCGTCGGGCCGCATTGCGAGTCCTTCCGCCTGGGAGCCATGTCGTAGCACCCAGGTGAGTGTCTTCGACATACGGACTTCAGGTGAGTCGGTCGGCAGTCCTCGAAGCTTTGCGGAGCCGCCCCCACCACGCCCGCGCTGCCCTTGCTTCTTCTCTCCTCGTTTGGCTTGCTGTTGGGGAGGTTCGGACATGATCGACGCAGATCGTCTTGGGTAGTAGAGCAATTTCTCGTAGTTCGCTCTCCCCCTGTTCAAAGTTAGGGGCAATCTGTGGGGGCAAGCTCTGGAGAGTGTAGAAATGCGAGTGATGGCCAAAAGCATCGACCTAGGAGCCGGGCGCTTGAGCAGAACGCGCAAGGAGCGCGTGCGCGTCGAGGTGTGACTTCACGCGTCTGTGTGACGCGTCACGTCTATTATGGACAGTCACTGTTGTGAGTGGCGGCCATCGTGTTCCCTCCTGCCTCCCGCCATCATCCCCCCTCGCTGTCTCCAGCCTTTCCGAACGAACAACCCCACAAGCTAGCTAGGTGACTGATACGCAAACGACCTCGGCTTCCACTTTGTATCCACGATACCATCCATCGTTCAGCATGCCACCATCGGTTCACTCAGTTACCCAGCCATCCCAGCGCCGCGCGACAGCAAGTGCGAGGCAAAGAGAGAATAGGGCTCATCATGCCCAGAATGGCGGCCATAGGAGGCGCAAGTCTCGTTCGCCAGATGCGCGTATACTAGACGAGATCCCACCCGTGCTCATGGAGTCAGGCAGCCAGCGTAGGAAGAGGAAGACGACTTCTTCATCCACTCAGTCTCTCAACGAATATGCCGCACAATACTCGGGGGATGATATTCAGCATGAGCGTGGACGTAGAGGAAAGGCGAAGGCTAGAGCTCCGTCGTCCTGTGTGGAAGAAGATACTATGGTACTAAGAGAACTCAGTTTAACGAGTCAGAACACCCGGAGTAAGAAGAAGGAGCGCTCACAGTCTCGGGACACAGTCTCTCTCCGGACACGCACTGCGTCTCCTGAGCCCACGGAGGACCTAGACATCAGAGTGCCCTCGGCATCTGATGGTGCAGACGTCACTCGCATGCAGCGCGAAATCGAGAGTCTGCGGAAGGTATGCGCCACCCTATCATTGCTTATGTATACCGGACTACTCGACTGACGTTCATTCCAAGCAATTGCATTCTACCAAGAAGTCGGTTCAAAGGCAGAGCAAGGTGAAGCGCTCCCGCTCGTGACTGTGTGTAACTAATCACGGCCCTCCCAGGTCATCGACGAACTCAGAAAAGAGGTGGCTAGTCATCATGAGGTCAGCCTACACTGATGGGCTATCACGGATTCCCCAGGTCTCACTTCACTCTAGTCACAGAGAGAGCACACAAAGGAGATAGACAAATGGAAAGCGCAGGTGCAGAAGTCTGAGGAGGTGGATCTGGCATCTTCACGTTCTCATATACGACGCTCATTGAGTTTTCAGCTCGTCAACAACTTCGAACAGAATTTATCATGTCAGATTTGCATGGACCTTATATCGCAGCCTCACGGGTTTGTTCCATCTCGTGTGGTCATGACCTTCCACTAACCAAGACATATACAGCCTTTCGCCTTGCGGTCATGTTGCCTGTCAGTCCTGCCTACAAGAATGGTTCCGTTCGGCTCCTGCGGGAGAAGATGAGATGTACGACGAGGACGAGCCCGACGCATTGATCTATCGTAAGAAGACGTGCCCGTGTTGCCGCACCGTTGTCGCCAGTCGGCCCATACCGCTGTTCGTCGTCAAGTCCCTGACTTCCGCGCTCGAGAAGGCCAAGGCACAACCGGGCGTCCCTCGACGCACTACGCCACCTCCCGAAGAAGGCGATCCTTGGGAAGGAATCTTCGCCGACCTCGAGTCGTACAACGAATTCTTCCCCATGGACGAGGACGAGGACGAGGACGACGACTTCGACGAAGACTACGACGAAGATGATGACGATTGGTCGTACGACGGCTATGGCACGGGCGAGGACGAGGAGCCGTACCACGGGCCGTACGTGCGGCCGCACTGGGAGCCGCCCAGTGTGCACGCGACGGTCGACGACTACCCGTTCCACAGCGTCGATGACGACGACCTGCGCATGCTACGCCGCGGCGCGACGCTGCAGATGATCGACATGTTCGCGATGTCGTACACGCACGAACACGGCCTCTACGCCTCCGTCGACGGCCACAACGCCGTCTTTCTCGGCTGGAACATATTCCTCCATCCCGAGGACGAGAATGGCGAGGGCTTCATCGACTGGGCCACCGCGGACATGCAGCGCCGGCCCGAGAGGTGGGACGTCGTGGACGAGAGAGACGGAAGCTGGACGGCATGGAAGTTGGTCCCTGAGGGCGAAGAACAGGATTACGAGACTAGTGACTCGGAGACCTGGGCTGCAGACCTAGCTGAGGACGATGAGTTTTAACTATATGGACAGTTATAGCCATGGTGATAAGTTGGCTGTGGATGTTCACGACGTTGCCGAATACCTTTGTAACATGTATGTGTAGACTTCAATGTAGATCATTGTGTAGCCCTGAGTAGCCGCCCGCCTACGATTGCAGTCTCCTCCTCACCCTTTGTCTCTGCCGCAGGCCTTTCTGACAGCAGCAATTCTGCTGCGTCGATAAGTCTGCAACTTATGTTATGCTGTCACGGAACTTCGATAGCGAGGTGGTCTGGGTTCGATACTAAGTACAATTGCATGTAGTATAATGGAGTGCTATAAGTCAATGCAGGCGTCCATGAGAGCCTTGGCGTCGAGGGCTCAATCCGCAAGCGACAATCAATCGTCAGCTTCTTCATCGGGGTCGGGATCCTCCTCCTCTTCCCTCACATCTTCCAACTTTTGAGCTGCGTTGTTGATGAGAAATTGTACGTCCTTGATGAAGTCGTCGGTGCGCTTCGTGAAGTCAAGAAGTCTGGTTTTCACTTCCGCATCGGGATTATGGTTCTGCAAACGCATCTCGACGAGATATTCCTTGTCACGGATGGCCTGCGACCACGATCCGAAGACTCGAGTAATGACGAAGGCAGTGTGCCCGAAGCCAGCTACGGTGAATATGCTGGGATAAACGTGCAAGACTGCGAGAGGAAGAAGTTAGAGGTACGTCATGGCTACCGTCATCATGCGAGACTTACAGAGGAAGTCGTCTGCGAACTGCAGATTGAATAGCTTCCTGAGGCCATAGAGCGCGCCGGCGGGGAAGAGAAGCATCCCCAGCAAGCCGATGGTGAGAGGTGCGATGACGTCTCTCGTAGCTCGGAAGGGGTCGATGTGCGCCCAGCCCCCGCGAGTGATCTGTTGGAAAGGTGAGCGGATGATCGTTGGACCTCTGGAGACAACGCCTCACCTGGTCTATGCCTTTGATGATGTCGTTGTTGGGCTGCATGCGCAGGATCCGGATGAATATCTTCGAGTACAGGAGACCCAGTGCCCACATGTCGACGATCCGGATGCGGTGTTCCGGGGGTGGATGGGTGATGCTTCTGAGTGGGCGAACTAGGTAAAACTCCATGACGAGGGCGAGTAGAGTGGGAATCACAACCCCAAGGAAAACCGCCATGTAAGATGTTTGCGCAACCCAAAGGAGACTCCGCTTCGCGAAGTACAAAGGCCACTGCGCTCTAGGTTGAAGTCCTCCCTTGCGCTGGCGGCGCTTGTCCATGCGGTCGATCGAGGAGGCGATGAGGTAGCACGCCCACAAGAGATAGAATCCGGTGATGTATGCGTATCCGTCGTGTACTTCGTTCGAGGTAAATAGTCCGAAGAACGATCGGCCGAGCAGGATTGGGGCTGCGAGAGTGAGTGCGAGCATTATGGAGCCCATCATCCATACAGCGACAATGAATGTCACCACGCGGTACCTGACATTCGGGGGCAAGTAGACGATCGTGTAGTCATCCTTAACGTCCCGCTTGTTCTTCACTGCCTCAGCGTCCTGCGCAGCAATGATACGGGCGTGCTCCTCGCTGATGGGTTTGCCGTCCCGGTCGACCAGTGCAGTCGCGGGCAAGTCTTTGACCAGGGCGATATTGTCCCTGTTCGGGACTCGCCTGAACGTGCCGTCACCGAGCTCCAGTAGCTGCGAGTGTGTGACGGATTTGGCAGTGAAGATCCGCTGCCACCAATGCCTCGGCGTGAACTCCTCCTCGGGGTGACGCTCTCCAAACATATACGAACTGAGCCGCAGGCGAGCGGCCAAAGCCTTCCATATAAACATGCCTACTTGCTTAAGGGCCTTTCTGGGACGGAAATGCTGGATTGTATATGGCAGCACTAGCTGCAGGAACAGGAGATCGATAGGAATGGGAGATATTGGCTCCCTGATACGAGTAGGTTAAAGTTACTCGATACAGATGGGCGACTGGTAAGCGTACCGTATCTTCCAGCGGAGTGGCAGCACTGTCTTGCTGAACAGCTGCAGCATGCCTGTCACAGTGCCGACTCCGGCGGCAATGACAACGCTGTACATAGCACCACTAAGCAGTAGCTTCCGAATCTGCACAAGCGTCGGGCGTTCCAGAATATCGCGGATCGGGTGGAAGTTCTGGTCCTGCGGGTCCTTGATGAACCACATCGAGCCCGGGCGCATGATGTCGCGGCAGCCAGCTAGGAGTACAGCGAATTGATACCTAACGACGCTGTCAGTAGGCGCACGGTGAATAACGCAGGTATGCTTACATGAACATTGTCCCCATGACCCAATGATAAAAGACTGACGTGACGGGAGCGAAGGCCAGGAATGCGGTTCCCGTATGGAAGCTGCTGTGCGGGACCAGGATGACGGCACATGCATCTAGCATAACACCACACCCCAGAGGGAAGATAACGAGCTCGACGACAATGAAGGAGGCGACCTAGAGCACGATCAGACAACATGTTCATTGGGGGCAAGATATATGACATACCTTGACTACTAGCAATTGTTGCCGAACGGCACTGCGAACGGCCCTACCTGCGTTCTTGACGTTGCCGATGGTGAGGACGTTCAAGTACAAAGCGACCAAGAGCGCCACAACAAAATAGCCCAGTAAGACTGCGAAGACTTTCTCGTTCGGCCCATCGCCGGAGGCGAGACGTGTCCACGTCAACTTGCCGTCCTCAAGACCGGTCCGAACCTTGCTGCCCAGCGGTGCAAAGTACGGCTCGACGTAGCGAAGAATGGGAGAGTCGCTCTCGAGGACACGATCCCACAGCGATGTAGATGACTCTGTTGTAGAGGCTGGCGATATTAGCTCCGCCACACTCCCATTTGCACGCTTGATGAGGTTCTGGATGAATCGGACCTAGCACGGATTGTCAGTCGTACGAGGAGCTAGAGAGATGGTTATTGACTTACTATTCCGCCAGTTGTCTCTGTAGCTGAGTCGGGAACTTCGACCGGACCGCGCGAGAACACGCTCAGCATGGGAGAGAATATCAGAGACAGCGCTCGGAGGATGGGCGGCATGACGGCTTTGGTGACAAACAGAGCGATGCCATCCACAATAGGGTCCGTCACCAGGCGAATGACACGCAGGGGAAGGTGCAATATGAACAGGAAGCGCGGGGGGTCCAGCTACGGGTGCATCAGTAAATCCATCGCACAATGGCGCGCGGCGGAGCATACCGAAAGGAGGGCTGTCGTCTTGCCAAGGGTGAACGGTACCCATATACCCAGCCCAATCGTCACATCGAGTATGAACGTCATCAGCGCAGCCTGCATTCCCGTTCAGCTGGAAGCTCTGGTCTGGGCATTGGGTTTCACTCACATTCTGGGCTACGCCATGCAGGGGGCCCCTTAGACCAATAGCTATGGGGTGTCAGCATCATATGGCGTATCAACGGCCGATACTGACCTTCTAATGCTCCGTCCATATCGTCCTCCACGTTCTCGTCTATGTTTTCTTGGAGAACTTCCAATTGCTGATTTAAGTCATCGAGGCGAACACCGAGGTTCCTTGCTTCCTCTACCATCCGCTGCATATCTGCAATCACCATCCTTGCTGGCTGCTCAAGCCCGTTGCCTGCAGGCTGTTGGACTCCCTCGGCGCCTTCTGCGTGCTCCGCCGGTATATCGATATGCAAATTCTCCTGGGAGCCCGCCCATGGGCCATCCGCACGCTCAGTGCCTTCTTCGTCGTCTTCCATCTCAGTAGCCTCTTCCTCTGTTGCAAAGTATCGATCGTGCTCGGCCCGCGTCTCCAGCATCTCCGCGTCCGATGTCCTCCTACCAAAGTAGCCTGAGAGGTTCGACGGGCCCGCCTCAAACTCTTCCGGTGCACTGTAAGTGGCGAGACTAGGAGAGCCGAGTGGCGTGGGTCCTCGACTGATGGACGTACTCGCAGACGGCGGTATCCCAGATGAGGGAGACGGTAGGGTGACGCTGGGCAGGGGTGGACGTCGCAGCCCGCTCGGTGTGTCAGGCACGCTCGGAGGCTGAAGACGCAGAGACCCGTCCGATACATTCGGGCTACCAGAGAAACCTACGAGACTAGGACTCGGCGGTGCGTCCAGTTCATTATCAGCCAAAATTGCATCAGGAGGAAGAGACGCCAGTATAGGGGAAGGTAATTCGCGCGGCGCATGGAGGTCCACGGGCGTTGGAGCGTCGATTGGCGACACTAGCGACGTCACGTCCTCTGGCACGTCCGGATTGGCAGAACGAGGCCTCAGGGGTTGTACATCTTCGTGAACATCGGCGCCAGCAGAAGGCGAGTCCCAGAGCGAGGTGTGAAAGCTGGACGGCCTCCGAGACGGAGATACTGAGCGCATGTTGTCATCATCGACCCCCTCCCACTGGGGAGGGACATCCGAATCGGATTCAGATGCTCCACTCAGCGCACGGAACGTGAATTGTGTCTGCTCCTCGCGAAGGTCCAGGCGAGGCTTCGCTTCGGTACCCGTACTCCAGTGGGTGGGCTCTTCCTCCGGAGACTCAGAGGAGTCCCGCAGTGACCTTCGCCTGCGCTTCGCGGGTCTTGCGGATCTGACAGGTCCTACGACTCCAGCCATACGTTCCCGGTGTTCAACGCGCTTGCCTTTGTCATGAGCGGAGTGAGGCGATAGCTCACGCAAGAAAGGGATATCTTCGTCCCTGTCACCAACACGCCGAGCCTTCAAGATTCGCGGCTGTGGCTCGTCCTCGTCGATCGGCGGGCGATGATCTATCTCCTGTACGACACGTCCATTCGTAGCAGGTTCCGGGATGGGCGGTGGCTGCTCAACTATCGGAAGCTGAGGCGGCACGGCGTCGGGGAGCGGCTGCGCGTCTTGCAGAACATCAGCTGGGGGCCCCTCAGCATCTTCAAAGACGCCTGGACGGGCGTTCTGCATTATCCACTCCCGTAGAAGGAAGATGGCAACAAACGCAAGGACGATAGCAGAGGCAATGATCTGCCCAGAGACAATGTCGGAAGAGATAGAGCGGACGATGGGGTGTGACAAGAAAGACGTTGTGTTGCTGAACAAGAAATCTGCAGTTGTGTTGTAAGANGGCAATGATCTGCCCAGAGACAATGTCGGAAGAGATAGAGCGGACGATGGGGTGTGACAAGAAAGACGTTGTGTTGCTGAACAAGAGATCCGCAGTTGTGTTGTAAGATGACGCATTAGTCAATGTCCTGGGTCGTTCATCCAGTCGGCCGCTAATCCACCAGGCACTATTGAACACATGCCGATTAGAACAAGCATCGAAGGACAAGGAGGCCTGCAACGCACGTCGAGTTTCCGAAGGTGAAGTACATCCTCCATGTCCAGACGGTCGCCCACGGGACCAGGGCAAGCCACACAGTCGCGACGACTACAACCCTGAGGAAGAATGTTGTGGAACTGAATGCTTGTCGCGAGAGTTGTTTGAGGAGGAGAAGGGTCGGCAGCCTCTCCGGCATGTCCGGTGAATAGACTTGACCACCTATCAGAGCCTGGCGATCGCAGCATGATGCGGCACGCACCCTTTTCGAAGGAGTATGGATGCTTGCATATGTCGCATGTCTTCTTCTTGCTGTGTGCGAGCCAGGTCTTCAAGCTTTGGGCAGATGAGCAAACCATTAGACCGTACGCCACATCGCGTCATGGGGATGAGACCCACCAGTCTTGATGGATGTAGCGAATGCTCCCGGAACATCTACATGGATGAAAGAGGGGCTGGTCTGGCTCAGCCGGGGCGCTGCATATTCGACATGTCACTGCAAGTATGAGACTTGGGCCACTAAATGCGCGAGGCACGGAGGCTGAAGCCGCTCACATTGGTCTTCTTGGGACATGAGGGGGCTCTGTATCACTTCGCGAGCAAGTTAATGCCGCAGAACAGTGGCCCTCGGTGGTGCGTATAATTTGTATACAGGTGATGAGAGGCAGAGGATGATTGGGAAGGTGGGCACAGGAGGGTTCTGGGTACAAGGACGGTGGAAGAGTGAAGCAAGCAACGCCATTCCGGGCGCGCGCCCCACATCCGTCTCCTCACGTGGGCCCGTGTACTCTGAGCGGATGCGATCTGCTTACTTCTTGGGCCTCTTCTGCACTGCGACAACTCTGACGGCCCTGCGCTCCCATACAAGTGTCATCACATCGTATGTTCATGCTCGTTTCATGCCGAATGTTACTCTACGGTTACTTACACAAGCTTGATGTTGTGGTGTCATACTCCGCGAGTAGCGGCGCTGAGTCCTGATGGAGGCGAGTGCATCTCCTGACAGGTCCGTGAACAGTAAACGCATCTTTCCGCCGCTGTACCGGTCCACTGGCGATGTGGCCTTGGATCGACTGGCGTTCTTCCACATCCTCGAGAGGTTGAAGGCGCGTTCACCATCTGTCACAAGATGATATATTGACACACCTTGTGCGCAGACCCAGAAGCGGACTGGATGGGTAGACCATAATGTCAGAGTTCAATTGCGCGCATGTGAATAGATCCGTAACGAGGGCTCTGATACCGTTATCCAGTAGGTTCCTAGCCCAGAAAGGTCAACATACCGACACTTCCCTATTACTCTGAGCTCACACGCAGCCGAACAGTATCTCGGACCATATGTACAGGATGGCGATGCTCGCTATGTGCACCTCGGATGCGAACCTAGACATATCCAAGTACGTCCCCTTTTAGTTGCATTGTGACGTCATCCTCATCTGTTCTGTCTGTTCTGTCAAGATGTGTTATGATGTGCCTTGTTCACGACCTCGCTGAGGCACAAGGTGGGCAACTGATGGTTGTCAACTGTGGATAACGTTTCATGCGAAAACGCATCCCTAGTTGGAGACATCGCCCCTCGAGAAGGCATACCAAAGGCTGAGAAACGACGCCTCGAAGAGGTGAGTAACCGGCATCTCTTCACCCAGCTGCATGATCTCAAATAGCTCGAGGCAGGAGGCTATGCAGAACTTTGTGTACGAGATGCTACACGATAGCCCTGCGGCGCAGCGTATCATGTCCCTCTGGAAGGTACATTATGCCCTGGTACGATCTGCCGGATGTTGTTTTGACAATATGTAGGAATACGAAGAACAACAAACCGAAGAAGCGCGATTCGTCAAGGGTTCGGCATTGCCTCACCGATATCATCTCTTCCTGCTGACCAGTCCATCACAGACCTAGACAGATTTGAAATGGCTTCGCAAGGTCGGTACATAAGCTATAGGCATTCTAGCTCAAGCCGCTGAAAAGGCAGCAATGTTCGCTCGCGATGATCAGCATCCGAATACGAACGAAATCACAGCATGTCGACGCTACAGCCGTTCTTCGATAGCAGCATCCCTTTCATACGACATCCGGAGGTCAAACAGTGGGGGGCCGATCTCGTTGCTGAACGTCACAGGACTTGTGATGATCATGAGACAGCGCATTCGAAGGCGAAGCAACAGAGGAGTGAGACATCTGTGTAGCGTAGTCCTGATTGTTAGGAAACTACACGTGTTTAATATGGAGTCCCTACTTCGCTCGCAGACGATGGAGGGCGACTCGATGTCCAGTAAACCGTTACAGCCTGCGATCCTGCATTGTGCACATTAATCAATTCAATTCAATGCGACCGGAGTAGAAGGCTTCGCAGACACCGGTTAAGGGAGACTGCCGCCCGGCGTTCATTGGCTCCCAAGCTCATCAAATTCACCTGGTCCGTGCGCAAACCTTCCATGTTATAAAGACCGTCTCGCGACTTCGTGAATCCTTACCACTCTGGCCTTTTGGCTTAGATCAAGTGTAGTATCTGTTCTTAATAGTTTAACCACTATTATGGAGGCACCGCCTCCATTATTGGTTATCTAATTTTTGCCGCCCTTGCTCTCGAGCTCTGCTTGCAACTCGAGGGCGCGATGACCTTGCCACTGCAGTACCGGCTTGTGTCGTCGGGGGATCTCACTCTTTCTTTTGTTGGTTCTTCTGGAGCTTGTCATTTGGCAAGTCTTGGGAGCTGGCAAATGAGATTGTGGGTTTTGCTAGCTTGTACTGTTTTCAAGCATATGGAATATGCCTTGCTGGAATATGATATGCTGTGTTGCTGCAGTTGATAATCTGTACTGTTGATTTCTGAGCTATGTAATATTTGTGTGCTGTGTACTTCCATGTGGTTTGATTTTTTGGGTATTTACTGGTGTGGTCTTGCTGTACTTTGCAACGCAATAAACCGTCCTCTAAACTGTATGCATACTTTGTTGTCTGCGGTGAATTTTTTGTGACAATGCACTCCTGATTGCATGATGTGGGTGCAAGGGTACACAGCGAGTCGGGACTGGTGGAACCTGGGAAGAGTTGCGCGATCGCAGGCAGGCAGGCGCCAAAGCGATCATGTACGATCGAAAATATCGCGTCTGTGGCTGCAGCTCCTTCATAGCCGTTCGCCACCATGTCTACGCCCATCGGTACGTTAACACATTCACTCGGCTGGTGATCATGCCGCTTGAGCTTTAATACAGCACTGCTGTCTGTCTACGACAAGACCGGTCTGCTTGAGTTCGCCCAAGGTCTACATGCGGCCGGCGTTCGCTTATTGGGATCCGGAGGGACCGCAAAGAAAATCAGGGATGCAGGCATCCCCATAGAGTGCGTGAACTCTAGGGTCATCCATAGATAGGTAATCATTGGTCTTGTAGCGATGTTTCGGACATCACAAAAGCCCCTGAGATGCTTGGAGGTAGGGTCAAGACCTTGCACCCCGCCGTACATGGAGGTTGGTTCAAGACCGTCGCTCAGAATCGCAGATATACACTCAGACCTTTGCGCTAGGCATCCTCGCTCGCTCCATTCCTTCTGACGAAGCGGATCTCAAAGCGCAATCGATCTCGCCCATCTCCATCGTCGCCTGCAATCTCTACCCCTTCACCTCTACCATCGCCCAGGCCAACTGCACGCTCGCCGACGCCGTCGAGGAGATCGACATCGGCGGTGTGACGCTCCTCCGTGCCGCCGCGAAGAACCATGCACGCGTTTCCGTGCTCTCCGACCCCGCCGACTATGCGGAGTTCCTCAAGGCGTGGGGCCAGGGCAAGAGCGACGTCGGGCAGGCGCTTCGCAGCAAGCTCGCGCTGAAGGCGTTCGAGATGACCGCAAAGTACGATGACGCGATCAGCGGGTACTTCAGGGAGCAATACGCGAGCTCTGAGTTGCCCCCTGAGAAACTTGTCGGACAGGTACAGCGGATGGCTCTGAGGTATGGAGCGAACCCGCACCAGAAGCCGGCGCAGGCATATGTCACTCAGGGAGAGTTGCCCTTCAAGGGTCCGTTCCTTCAATCCATCATTAGTGCCCTTCAGCTGACATCGCGAACATGAAGCTCTGTGCGGCTCCCCGGGTTACATCAACCTTCTCGACGCACTCAACTCGTACGCGCTCGTCAAGGAATTGCAGGAGGCGCTGAACCTTCCTGCCGCGGCTTCCTTCAAACATGTGTCCCCTGCCGGGGCGGCCGTAGGTGTTGAGTTGAGTGATACCGAGAAGAAGGTGTACGGCGTGGACGACCTCAAGGAGCCTCTGACCCCGCTGGCATCTGCCTATGCCCGAGCCCGCGGTACGTCGTGTCCTTGGCGCATATGAGCGCTACTGACCGCGCTACAGGTGCTGACCGTATGTCTTCGTTCGGCGACTTCATTGCACTTTCCGCGCCGTGCGACCTTGCCACCGCACGCATCATCTCCCGCGAGGTCTCGGACGGGATCATTGCTCCAGGCTACTCTCCCGAGGCCCTGGACGTCCTCTCAAAGAAGAAGGGAGGCAAGTACTGCGTCCTGCAGGTAAGTGTATGGGGCGCCGAGCATGTTTCGGCATAGAGCTAACGCAGCGTCGGAAAGATTGATCCATCCTACGTTCCGGAGGCCATTGAGACGCGCCAAGTGTACGGAATTCACCTACAGCAGAGGCGTAACGATGCCAAGGTTAGCCCTGAGCTCTTCTCGAACCTTGTCACCAAGAACAAGGAGGTAAGTCACTCACCCACCCATACCTGTCTCCCTACTCATAATTATTTCAGCTACCGTCGGAGGCGCAGACCGACCTCATCGTCGCCACGCTCGCACTGAAGTTCACTCAGTCGAACAGCGTTGCCTACGCATACCACGGTGCCATCATCGGCATCGGCGCAGGCCAGCAGTCGCGCATCCACTGCACACGCCTCGCGGGCACGAAGGCGGACCTCTGGTGGCTGCGGCACCACCCGCGCGTCCTTGCACTGCCCTTCAAGAAGGGTGTGAAGCGCGCGGAGAAGGCGAACGCGATCGACCTCTTCGTCTCCGGCGAGGTCTTCGAGAGCGGCGGGAGTGAGAAGGAGCAGTGGGAGGCGCAGTTCGAAGAGGCGCCTGCGCCCCTGAGCACGGAAGAGAAGCGGGAATGGCTCGCGAAGCTGGAGGGCGTCGCGTGCAGCAGCGATGCGTTCTTCCCCTTCCCGGACAACGTGCACCGTGCGCGGAGGAGCGGCGTCAAGTACTTGGCGGCGCCGAGCGGGAGCGTCATGGACGAGCAGTGCGTGAAGGCGGCGGATGAACACGGGATGGTGTTCGCGCACACGAACCTGCGTCTGTTCCATCACTGAGGATACGACTACGTGCGTATGTGAAGAGAATTCACAAGTATGGTAAAGTACATTATGATGTGGTAGCCGATGTAAGAGAAATTTGTCCGTGTAGCTAGTGCCGGGTTTGCTTGTCGAAATACATAAAGTTATACATAACGTATCAGTACATACGACATTCGGGTGAAAGACTATGAACGTTTTATGGAGCGGGAGAAGAGAATTGCATGCAATTCCCCTGAAGAACCGGGCCGGTCCGCACGCTTCAAGGTCTCCATGATCCAGTTTGCATCCGCGGTCCATGCTTGCTCTTGCAGTAATTTCCCCGCTTGTATGAGACCATCTCCCATTTCGTTCACCCTTCGCCGCATGGCTATAAGCTACAGAGGAGACTTCACGGTCAACGTCGTCAGGAGTAACACCGGAAACCCATTTACCTCCTCATTTTCTTCATCACTTTCGCTTACGCTCGCCTCTTCACCTTCCTCTTCGCTTCCATATCTGATCCTCTCGTCGTCCATCTCCGGCGGTGGTACGGAGTCGCTAGGTTTCGCAGACGGTCTCTCCGTCACAGGTTCATGTGTACGGTTATGGCGTTCAGAATCGGATGTTGCTTCGGAACGTCGGCTTCTGAGCCGTGCAGATGTGCGGACGGTTGTAGGAATAGGCGTAACCTCAGGGAGAGGCTCCGTGAGGACGGGTAGCACGGCTGCGGTTGCAGAACTGCCTGCCTCTGTCTCCTCGATAGGCTTCGTAGTGAATTCCTGATGATAGGGCCGAGGGACGCCTTTGAGAGTAGCTGGTTGCGTGATCTCGGCGAGCACTCGCTCGCGGTGGCTTGCGAGGTCCGAAATCCTCTTCTGTGCGGATTCGTACGCCTCCAGAAATGTGAGGGGTCTTGTTGGTTGGTTTACATCTTCTGTGTTCGAGGAGGTCTGCGAAGTGCCATTCGCCGGCGGGGTCAGTACCGTGGGTAGCTGACAAGCCGTAGTCTCGCTGACTGACCGACGCCTTAGCAGCCTCCCTGGCCCTCTTGGTCCGTGCACGAGCACCGAGATTCTTGATTCCGACACGAGCCTTCCTCTTCCGCATAGACATTCGCGTGGTTACTGGTCGCAGGGGGTGATGACGGTCAGGAGGTGGAAAGTGTGTCGCCACAGGCGCGTCGCTGCCGTAATAGGCGCTGCTCAACCGGCCCGCTGCGTTCCACGGAGCCCTCGACCGATCGACACCGCTCTCACTGTCTCTCCTCCCTTCATGAAAGAACTGTGGACCTAGTTCTGACATTCGGGCACAGTCAAAATCAGTCTGCTTCATCCATTGCTTGAAACTATCAGTGTCTTACAGCATCTGTCCATACGAGACTCTTTCTTACCTGGCAGCCAGCCGGGCACCGTATTACAAAAACACTCGCCCATATAGCCCATATAACAATGACGCGGTCTTCGTGTCTTCTGGCTGTCAATCGAAGGCTGGCCGCTCTACCCACGGAGATCCTTGTGGAGGTTCTTCACTTGCTAGATGAAACCCATACAGCCATTTGTCGCCTCGTAAGTCTTCTCCGACAAGGTTTTCTGCGTTCATCTCTTACTGTCCGGCAGGTGTGTAAGAGATTTGAGTACATTATTGACCACAACGCACGCCTCCGCTACCCCCTCGAATTGGCTGCGGCACGGTATGTCGATGGACATACCGAGTACCCTGCCCGGGCGGGAACCCGACTCGAGCTATTCAAGGCCCAACAAGAGGCCTGGCGAAAGCAGGATTTCCGAAAGAGGCGGACACTGGACTCGTCAAAGTACTTATGTACACCGGCCTCGTCCGCCTATCGCGGCGGGGTGCTAGCATTAGGGGTGTTCAATATCTCCATTGTCACGATCCCCAACCTAACTCCTGAACTGACCGACCTATTACGGACAATCTATATCAACGAGCTGCACATCTTCTACATGTGGTCAGCTGGAACCGATGAGCCTTGTCGTCGCCAGCATCGCATTCTCGATTCTCCCTTCAGTGACTTCGACCTCGAGCCGTCGCAGGATCTCTTGGTCCTATGGGACAGTACTTCACCCAACTTGCATGGTCTACAGTACGTCAACATCATGTCTGTCTCGAATGCTCCATCTCATAGTTATGCTAGCATGCGTTTTCTCTCGCTTCGTGAAGGGACTCCACATAAACGGGCAAGGATGAGCAACCTATACATGCCGATACACCACTTCTTCCCGGACAATAACCCACCGGACGAGTTCTACGTCTTCGACGTCAACTCAGTCCAACTCAGCGGCGAGTACGCCCTCTTGTGCGCGAACCAATGTCGAAATGTCGCTGTACTGAATTGGGTGACGGGTTTTCACTGGGTGAGTTGTCTGTTTCTCTACGTGACTGATGTGTACATTCGTCTTGACCAGGCGCTGCATAGGTTCTCGCCGGTTCCGCCTGCTGTATGATATCGAACGGCTGCCTCATCGTCGCAGATGTTCATACGAACCCCCCTCGTTTTGGCGTATACCGCACAGCCCCTTCGTCTCAGCCCCCTGCCGTCGACCTCGTGAGGAGATACGTCCTACCGAAGGTAGCGGATGGAATCACGACCAATATTGACTGCAGGCACTCGCCTTCCTACGCACGCCAGACCCTCACCCCGGAAACTTGCGCCGTCCCATTCGCCACCGCACCCGAAGCGGCTATGATCGTATTCTCCTTCCGCATGCGCTCGCCTAGCCTATCAGCGGAAGACCCCGACAAACAAGCTGCTCTGCTCTGCTACACCTCACGCTTCTTGTCGGAGACCCGCAGTTTCGTTCCCCGGGAACCCGGCTCGGATACAGTGTCGCCCCCGGAGCCCGAGGTCGAATGGGAGAGCTGGGGCCCGGACTCGTCGTTCCTGTTCGGCGACGTGGACAATGATGACAACGTTTGGTCGTACGCGCTCTACGGCTACCGTCTCATGCTCGAGAGGACTCTGTACGACTTCAACCCCCACACCATATGCGCCTCGTCAACGGAAGACGGTATGGAAGTCTGCTGGGGCACCTCTCATCCTGACACTGCACAATGGTTCGCGCAAAAGATCGAGACGCATCGACCCTATATGCGTGCGCGGATCGACGAGTCGAAGGCACCCATGTCGACTACGTGTTTCCTCGTGGATGAAGACGTGCTTGCTCTTGAGGTGAGGGCTCTTTCGTCAGGGACGTGTGAATGTTCAGTCTCTCATTGTGTCTCAATGTAGGATCGTACAAGTGATGACGACGTTGGGCAAGTGATCATCACTCAGTTGACGATCGGCCCGAGCTGGGAGGACCATCCCTGAGCCGACATTGGGTAGTGACGAAAAAATACTGTATGCAAAAGCTTACGCGTACTATACATGGGCGCAAGCTGCTACGGGTACTGCTGCATATCTCGGTGGCGCAATTCTAGACTGCAATGATGCTCTATAACCTTGATGCTACGCGAGGGACCAAGGGTGATGTACACTGCACGGTTACATGAAGAAAAGTACAATAAATATACTATATAAGTAGTGGGAGTTGAATCCAGAAGTCACTAGATATCCGCCTTGTGGCTGATGCAGGTAGAAAAGTAGACTTGGACTATCCCAATTGTGATTATGGATATCGCAATTCAGGCGCGACAAACTGAGATGTGGCGACTGAAAATGTCCTTCCGGCTAAACGCAGCCCCACACCTCGAGCAGACAAAAGGTCGGTCGGCGCCGCTGAGCGTACGGCAAGGGTCGTGCGGGCCAGGGCGACGCGGTGTAGCGCACTGCCCGGCGGTACTACGAAGTGCGTTACGGAGAACCCGTCCGCTGTTCTTGTCACAGTCAGCCTCGGGCTCAAGCAAGTCCCTGGCACCGGAAATCGTGCAACTGTAAGTGCGGTGTGTCAATGATAGTATAACAGCGAAGTAAAATCTGAAGCACGCACATCGACCATTCTTGCACTAGTCCTGGCCAGCAGCCTGAGGGTGCGGGAGATAGCGGGCTTGCGATAGAGAGACACATTCTTCGGAGGGCGATCGGTAACTGGGCTTGTAAGATGTTCTGACCCTTCGACTTCGAACCTTGCGCATTTTGTACCAGCTTGCAAGGCATCACATAGCCTCGCGGACCACGTAAGGTCATCAGCCTGAAATTCCCTGTGCAGTATTAGGCACAGCGCTGCGTTGAACTTGCAGAGGCGGACTCAACTCGGAGTGGTCTTCGGAGGTAGACAATGTCCCATCAGCAATCCTTCAGCCACGCCCGGTTCTGGGTGTGGCCTTCGTGGTGTCCTACACAAAACTAATTGCATGACGGTCGAGCTGGTACCTCGCCTCACGACATGCCCGGGACCCACATACACCTCCGTCTTCATCAATACAAAGACTTAGACCGACAGAATGTCCAGCTGTGAAGGGATTGACAGCAGTATGCGCCGAACTGTTTGACTTGCAGCGCGCCGCCCCGCCGGGCCACTCGTGCGCGGTCGCGCCACTTGAACAGCTAGTTGCCATGCAGTGTTCACGTAACCCTAATCATTGAATCGCACCTAAATGGGGGTGGGCGGGGTGACCAAAACATGACTCGAGTGTCCTGCGATTTACCATGAGACGTAAGGGCCGGAGCAACTGCCTTCAGACTCGCCAGTTAGACACGCACCACGATTAGCATCAATACTGGCGGTTATGTATCCAATCCGATCGATGCAAGCACTGTGACTTATATGAGCAACATCACGAAGCAGGACCTCCTCAAGCCGACGGTGTGCAAGTCCTCCGCGGGATGCTTAGCGAGAGATGTGCCTTGAACTTGGTCTGCAATAGTCGGATGGGGTGTTAACTGGCATCTAGATAGCCCCCGGAGTGGCGTTGTCAATGGCAGTCATGATGCGTCAAGGGCACAACAGTGTACGTACCGATGCCGCCTGCAGTCTTTTGAGTGCAATCCACTGGAAGGATACGGGATGTCAGGGAGCGACGCGTCGAACTTCTGGGCCAACGACGCCTGTGTTCCGGCCTCTGTTGGCTCATGGTGTGAATTCCGGTTACCCAATGGAGGCCAATCATGATGAAGACAAGTCCCTCATCGCATAGTCAAGGAGTTGATCGAATCGCTCATTTCGAGGCCTTTCAGCTGGTCGGATATTGGCCCCGGGCCGGGTACATAGTGCCCGGCGACCTACTACTGCCAGTGGCGGGGCTGAGACGAACTTGAACTCTAACATCTGTGTCATTAATTGAGCCTAATTCAGTTATGCTATGGAATAGATGACAGACGACAATGAATACCTATGTTTCGAGCAAGATTCGTGCAATGTGTTGCACTGGCATCACTAGCAATGAAGTAAGTATAAAGAAGAGTCACGGTGAGTACTAGTGTTTGATCGGATCGTATACTGACAGTGCACGGCTTGTCGGTGCCGCTTATGTAATGATTCATCCGATTGGCGACCTCACCGCTGGCTCTGTTGCTATTAACACTTTTCAATTTCTAAGTGCACTGAAACATTGACTATCTATCTGGTATCCCTCCGTCCGCATACTGAATGCCGTCCGGGTCAGGGCCTCCCGCCAGACCTGGCATAGTCATACGCCGAAGAGTCGAGTGGGGATTGCCGGTGGTCTCCCTCCGAGACTACGTGGCGACGATTTGGGCGAGCGACGGCGTTCAACATTTGCGTTGTATGACTAGTGTAGCTTAGGTACGTGTGTATGTATATCACTATCGCAACTTGCTAACGTGCAAACGCATACAACTACTTCAGTCATCTGAGAACGGACCCGTTCATCTCTGGGAGCGGTAAGTATTGCGCGCGTTGCAAGGTGTGCAAATATGCTTGTGATTGCATCCGAAGGTATGACTGTGAAACGCGCAGCCCTTTTATGAGCACTTACTTATTGACTTTCTGCGCTTGGTGATCCTCATATTAATCTGTTTCGGACCCCTGATCATTCACTACATCATACAGGATGTAGCAGTGAACATAGTAGGATCCCAACTGTGTTGCCCAACGGCAGGGCATTAGAAAACCCGGCGAGTCGGCTTGCCGGATGCTGGGACGCATTTCTTGAGGGCTACTTCGCGAATCTGTTCTCTGGCTCACGAGTATTGGTGGAGCTGACCAAAGTTTGGGGTGCATGCAATGTGATTACTTGGACTGATCAGATTTGAATCAGACTTCGTCGTGTGCGTACTAGTCAAGAACTGCCCGTCCGAGCGGGAATAATGGGAAGACTACACCTTCGCGGCCTGATTTTGGGTGCCTGGTGAGCGCTCCGACTACCGGTCAGTGCGAGTATAGATCTCGTGTGTCTTCGCTGAGATTAGTGAGTGTAACCGCTTTCTGTAAAACGAAACTTCGTCACGGTGCATGGATTGGTCTCATGTGCTTCCCAGGTCTAGCAGCACAGCAGTTATCATATTAATGCTCAAGCGATAAGTCGCGCGGAGTCGATGGACTCTGATCACTGGGCTACGCTTGTGGCAGGATGGCTGGCTGACCACTGGGCTGACGAGCAGGCGCCTGAGTAGCATCAGACGCCGTGGTGATCAGATGGCTGTCAGACCTCTTTCGCAGTGCCAGTCCAAGTCTGTTGTTTAGAACAGGTAGGCCACCTCCGCTAGAGTTCCAGGGGCCGTGCTCAGTGCTGGATGTCCTGTCTCATTCCAAGGTTCGCATCACCCGCAAAGTTGGCGCACTTCCACGAGCCGCACCATCCGACATCGTCGGCACATCGAACCACTATCCCGTGAACCAGATGCAGTCACGATCAGCCACACTGGATTTGAGCCCGAGATCGGACGCCCAGACCGCATGCGGTACGAGAGTGGTACAGAGTCGTCTGTTGGTAATGACCTCACCCAGGCTGTAGCGTCCCGCGCGGTGTGGCTCACTGCCTGTGAGTGCGCAAGGTGGCTATGCAGGAGGCATCGATTACGCCGTTTTGGTACACTCAATTTGTGTTCCGGTTTTAGGCTAGAACATCGCTGCAGGCAGCTAGACCTGCCCAACCATGGACTGAACACCCTATGTCGTTTCGATCTCCATGGTGTGTCTTGAAACCTATCTTCCGAGTAGCTGAGCACTGTTGCATAGACCCAAGTGGCCAAGCCGTGATGTACGGCGGACCATATCCCGGGGATCATCCTCTACTCCGATGTGGGGGTCTGAGCCTTGTTCACCCCCTGTATGACGTGAATTGCGTCACGCGGACAGGTCCCTATGTATTTGCGTGTGGTACCAACAGCCACAGAACCCCGATGGCCTCCGTTCCGTCGTTCGAGAATTGTGTAGACCATCCTGTCCGTCCGTCAGCACCGGTGAGCTTTCTCGAATAGTGCACTACTCTTCTCTGAGTGCTCACAGCATAACCTACGCTTTCCCATCGGCTACAGTATTGCTTCCGGGACAATGCAGTGAGCGTTCCTGCATTTTGACTCTGACTTTCCTGTCTCCACATCAATGTGGCTCCTATCCGCACTAGGCGCCCCGGGGATGTTGGTCGCGGTGTCTTGAAGAGCTATAGTCTCAGACACTGGGCTGAGACGAACACGCCGGGTGCAAGGGCTAGAAACTGGGCTCTACATTCTCGCACGCTGATGGTATGAGCCATGGAGTGTCCATTGCGCAGCCATCCCCATGCGAAGGACATATAACCTACAACTGAAAACCATGGGACTTCAATTCTCGCAAAGCCAACGCTCTAGAAGCTATCCTAAGCCGAAGTCGACATGTCTCCCCCTTGCGCTCACAGCATCACAAGTGAGACAACGACTACGCATAGTCTTGTCCTCTCCCGTATCCACGGCTTCGATGAGTGCGTTGTCTATCCCCACGTACTCCTTTCAATAATCTCTAAGTCTTTGCTCTAGCGTCGACAATGGTTTCTGCCCGTTAGCGCGAAGGAACAGTCAACGCCATCTTTCCTCTGTGACCCTCCAAGACAGGCAGTGGGTCTGCGGGATATGCGGGCGCGCATTCTCCAGGGAGGACATACGCGATCGCCACATTCGAAGTACACATCAAGCCTAGACCAATACACTACCAGTCGTTCAACCGACAGCCACCAGGCAGTGCTATGATACTTGATATGTTTTATGATTGTCTATGACAGTATACAGAATGCGTACATGAATCCGGTTTCCCTCTGGATATAAGCACCAGTAGCGTCATGTCATAGGATCTTCCCTATTCATTCCAGTCTTGCTATCAGAGGATGCAGTTAGACAGCGACAACCTTCGCGGCTATCCGTGCACCTCGAGACCGTGAGCAATACAAAGTGACCTTGCATAAGCGTGAACCTATGTTCCTGCGGCGATGATGAGTGCGCCATCCATGAATTATCTCTTGCATTTCTGCTTACTGAGTTGAACGAAACCACTGGCACGCAAACTCCAAGAGACACAAGTCGGTTCATTCGGGAAGTATATGCTGCAACAGGCAGTGTGGTACCGTACTCCGAGTCCACCTCGGGCCGGAAGTCTCGGAGCTCAATGCCAGTGCCCCATTCAATATTAGCACTGAAGGTCGGCCATACGCGACACAACCTCAGCGACATAGGTAGACCGAAACTGCGTCTCTGATTGATGGAGCTGTTCGACTGGAGAACCGGTCTCTTTCGGCGATCATAAGTTCAACAGACGTGCGTACCCAGCGGATGCTGCTACTAGTATGCGCCACTTGCTGCAGGCGGCAGATCTGAATTCTCGATCCGAGGAGTGGCACCAGCCTGCCTGCCGCGGTGATGCGAGGATGGTGTAAGGCGTACATTAGAGTGAGCGACGGCACGGTAACTACCAGCGTACCACGCCACGATCTGAGATCAGATCAATCTTGCGATCAGCGAAGGCTATTTCAGTTAGTACTCCGCGATGGGATCGCGGAATCTCTCCGCTTGCAGCACCGAACCACTGCGCTCCGCGAATAATGCCCTTTGGACAACGTCAAACGTGAGCATGCGTAACAGCCGTACATTTTCCAGCTGATCATAGCAACGGTTCAGACTCCCAGGCCGCTCGCTGGCATTGATGACCGACGAGAAATACCATTACGTTTCAATGGTACCAGCAGGACGCTGGCAGCGGCTCAGGCACTACCTTGTGTGATAGGTGCGTCCTGTATCAATCATCAACGTGAAACCTGCCCGGTAACATCAGTACAATCCGGAATCCCTTCGGTGGTCGTGTGCTGTCCGAGTGACGTGTCGGACGGCAGCTAGAGCATCCACTTGGGCTTCCCGACGTCTTTGGCTCGGTTCTGTACGCCTTCCAAAGAAGAGCACGCTAGAAGCCACAGGGAAGCATGAAAAACGTCCAGAGGAAACATACCCATGGTATCACGAGCCGCTAAGTGACCTTTGGTACGAGCCGTCACCTGCTCCTACAGTACTGCGAGAACGGTGTAACTTGTCATATGCCATGTGATTTGGCACGCTCACCTCTAGTGGTTGGTTCACAGACATAGCATGGCGCGGAGGAAGGTCATCCTCAAACCTATTATGTCCGAGTTGGGATGCTCCATCCTACGTTCTAGCCCCTCGTTGTCGCTTCCCACACGAATGTGGTCAGTGTCCCTAAACGACCTTTGCGTGGCCAACACATTCCGACGTCTCAATCGGAGCACACCTAGTGAGCACCTCGCACCGACGAGACAGCTCCGTGGGCGAGAGGTAAGAGACCGGTGCCCACACGCCTCGTCATCGGGGGGAAAGACCGGCGAGTACCCTCTGCACTACAGGTGTGCAAGCGCGACGTATATATGTTCCATGGGACAGTAGTAGGTTCTCCACAGCCCGAAGCACCTCGACAACGCACGAGAACCTCAGTTGCAAGCCGAGATTGGAGTCAATATGCCTTCCCCAGTCGCCCACATCCCAGTCGCCCTCGCCAAGGAATTGGATCTCTGCATCCTCGAGTCTCTCCAAGATGCCCATGAGTATGTTTCCCATCCTGGCCGTCCTCATAGTATGAAATCCCTCACATCTTGTCCAGCATTCCTTGCCCGGAAATTGCAGCGTGCTTGCTCTCGATTCAGGAGCGCTCGACGGAACCGGATGTCCCAGGAATACGCCGCGCGGCGACGATTCTTGTCTGCTCTGTTTGTGGGCAACAATTCCAGCGGGAAGATACACGCAGGCGCCACATGGAGGCTGTTCATGGCCAGTAGAGCACGGGGCGGCCCGAAAGTCGTTCAACCGACACATGGTGATGCATACGCCGAATATCGAGCACATGACCGCCTCTAATGCGCACAAGGACCTCCTTGTTACCCGTTGTCGCATCACTCACATCCCTCAACCTTCTGTCGTAACCTGTTCATAACTCCTCGATGATAGACATATTTACCATATAAGTATACACTGTTACACACACATAGACAAATGCTACGTTGTTCGGCGGCATGTAGGCTTGATCCGCCTCGATTCATTTTCTCTATTACATCGCGCGAAATATACTGCCACTGCTGCTGCTTATGAACGAACTACGGTCTCATTTCAGGAGACAACGAATACTGACGGTTCTGTCACGTGCCCGGCGCACATAAATGCAAAACTGAATTAGTACTTCGCGGCAGTGCTGTTATGCTACATTGAACTTCATCGTACTGCGGTACAGTGGAGTTTCTATGTGCGTACAATCACTGCCAAGACTCACGCACTGAGAGGCCATCCTGGTCGGCAATTGTGTGCATGACTCAATCCTTCAATCCTCGCGCCGATAAGTTGATCGTGCTCGTAGTATGACAGTATGTCAGCCTTGACGCAATGCCTCAGACCCACCTATCTTCGAAACGCATACCTTCCTTTGCCTTGTTCGATGGTTTAACTCGAGCAACGCAACGCTGAATAGGACTACCTGTACGTAACAGCAGCATGATCATAAACAATATAAATGTCTTGTTGGTCCAAACGTGTACTGTACTCAGTCTACCGTAGCCTTCTCAGATAATCCTATCGAGGAATATATCGGTGGAACCTACCGGTCATTCACTTCGGTAATCACTTTGCCTCACTTCGAACTTGAAGTTGTGTGGTGAAACCACGTACATGCGGCCACCACGGTGCGATGGACACAGGTGGCCGTGCTGACTTTCTCGATGCAAGGTGTGATAAAAGACCTCCCCGCGGTGATGCGAGGATTAAGTGAGAGTGGCACCACAGACCAGGGCAAAAGACACGCCAGTGGCATCACTGCTTTGTGCCAGCGCCAACGTCGCGGTTACAGTAGATCAGCGAGTCCGATTCGGGATCAATCTGGATCAACGAAGTCTATCTCAGCCACCGGCGGATCATGCAGCCGATAATTTGCCATGATCTCTTCAATTGAGCTGGCAACTCCGAGTCGCCCTACCGTTCCGGGCCACCGCGTACGGATTGCCGTGCGTCTTCTCACCATGTCCAACCATTGGTAAATTGTTTCTACATATCGATGAAGTGATCTTCTCATGCCACTGTTCGAGCCCCAAAGCCAGTTCCCACTCTGACTCGAAGTGACAAGTCACCGACACTGCTCCCACTGAGGCTGGCCAAGCAGTGGAGTGGCTGCTCAAGAGTGTGGTCCTTGACTAGTATAATCCCTGCATGATAGGTGCGTCTCGTACCAAAGCTTTGCGCGGCCCTTTTATTCTCATGTTTCCGATGTAGGTGGCCGAGCTCTGTTCGGCGAACGTACCGGAGTGCAGTTGTGGCCGTTCGCCAGAGGTTCCGCATGTCTATCATGCGCGTTGACTGGGTGTCTACGCTCTCAGTAAGAGGCAGACCCATAGATCCAAACATCACATTACGATGCTGGTCAGCATAGTCACGGCGCACAGTGGGCTACGTAGGCCTTGGAATAACTCCGGACCTACCGCCACTTATTTTACTCGGAATTTCATGCTAGGCTCCACTCGTTATCCCTTGGGTGTACACTGTGTGAGTCTTGGTCTGATGATTGGTCGCTGACGCCGAGCCTGTACTCTGGAGCTCTTCTGCAGGTTTACGATATCCGTCGGTGAACTTACCGCACTCCGCCCGAGACGCATTGATCTGCATCTTGGCCTCGACTCTCTGCGGTCCTCGCGGGTATGGTCAGAAAACCTGATGGACCTCCCGGTGGCCAACTTAGTACGATGTCTGACTTGGTTCCGACCTCGCGCGCGTCTGGAATCGACCATCCAGTTCCGGTGTCGATATGAGGCCGGCTCCTGCATTTCCCCTCACTAACCGTCTCCGCCATCGAGTGTCCTCTGTGGTACTCTGGGCGCAAGGGAGTCGTATAAAGGTTGTATGGCCAACGAAGCAGGTACTCAGCAATCCAGACGAAGCCAACGCACAACAAGAAGTCGGATCTTCGACCAGCATGCACTCCCCGCTCGCCCTTAGTACGCTCGTATATGGAGCTCTGGATGTCGCCCATGTGTATGTCTACTCCTTGGTCATGAGTAGACAACGAAGAGTTGACACGCATTTTCCTAGCCATCATGACGCAATTCCCGTCGAGGCCTCCCCGCCAAACAACGAAGATGGTTGCATTGGGGTCGCTATTCCCGTGTCCCCAAGACGCGCAGCCACCCAAATGGTGTGCGCACTCTGCGGAGTGGCGTTCACTCGAGTAGACGCATTCAAACGTCACATGAAAGATGCTCATGGACAGTAATGGCATAGGCCCTTAGTCGCTCAACCGAAGCAGCCGATTGTCAACCGTATCCGTCGCAAACAACGAGGCGTATTCGTTTTAGACAGGTACCCAGAGATTCAACCTCTGCCTTCACGTGCCTGATCGGCACGGCTCAGCTCCCCTCTTATTTCTATACACCTTCCCATGACACGACATCCTATGATAATTAGATGTGTAATCAATGCACCCTCTGTACCTGACCTCATCCTAATAATTCATCGAACGTGAAGTGCATGACCTGGCCACAGCAATAGATAACGAACAGCTCTACATGCGTAGTTACAAGAACAAGTCAAGAGCCCCATCTATCGCTTGGGCATCGACCGAACCTCCCTGCAGCTCGTGGACGCCACCACGAGATGCTACCCTGGCGGTCATGAGATTGTCGCCCATGGAGGTTACTTGTAAGGTCCGCCCGCGCTTGTCTGTGCCTTCATCAAAGTGAACCACCGAACGTCGGTAAGGTGAAGGCGAGCGCAGAGCCAATCCTCCGACGAACGATTCAGGAAGTCGGAGAGTTGTGGGAGCATGTGAGTTGGATGCAAACAGAGTGAGGTTGTGGTGCTCGGGCGCGGCAGGGTATGCCACGATCAATGGTGCTTTGTTAGTGTGGAATATGGTCTTGTATGCCGGTACGATCGTGGTCGTTGCCCGCGGTCCTGAGAGCAGATTAACATCTGCTTTGATGGCACTGCGTCATGATTTCAGTCACGAGCCCCGCGCTCTACAGTGTGGCGTACCCATTTATAGTCGTCACAATCACAGTCGGCGTTTCGGCGTGTGTATTGCCATGGTCTCTGCCTGCAAGGAGAGAAGCGTTGACTGAGACGGCACCGTTGTGTGCGTACAGGTCAATACGGTTCGAAGAAGTAAGAGCTCCAGCAATTTCCCCGTTCCAGTTCTGAAGTCGCACGTTATTCGCATGCATGGACTGTTCGGTACTCGGTTAGTCTGCGGGGAAAGTCCAAATCTTCAAAGGGTGGTACATGACTCACACCGATGTGTATAGGCTTGCCCATAGATCGCATGAACACTGAATCAAATATGACGAATCCGTCCATATTGTCCACAAGGATGTTGAAGCCATACAGAGAGGCAGAGACGTTGGGCAGGAGTAGGGGCTGGGACGTCCATGTTGGTGCAGGCAAACGAACTACGATATCGAATGCTGTACGGTCTTCGGACAATCTGGCGGGATCCTTAGTGTAGTATGTCAGTGGCGTTGAACCACAGGGCAAGACGACGGGGAACGTCAGACGTACGGCGGAGATCAAGAACCCTTCTGACGTGTATCCTGTCTCGGTCACGTGGGGCGTCGTCTGGCAAATCCTTGCCGCCCGCTCGAATCCTAGCCAGTCGTCCGAAAATGCGGCAACATCGACCTTGATATGGTGTCCAAACATCAAGCCTTCTGCTTGAATTTCCGTTTGATTGTCGAGAGTGAATCGGATAGAGCCTCGTGTGCCTAGCGCGTCGATGGAAAACTCTTTAGAGCCTATTGGGAACTGGAACGATGTCCGTGCTGCTTGGAGATACAATTCTCCTCCGTAGCTATGTGGTCTGTGATCGGATTGCAGGGAGAAGCTTGTGCGACGAGCGCATGCTAAGCTTGATTGCGTCTCGGGGTGGAATGCCGTCTGAGACAACTAGATGCAATAGGGTTGGGACCATTGTCGACTACTTGTAGCTTTGGATAATGCGACGTACCCAAGAAAGCACCGTGGCCTTCATGCAGAATGACACCGCCACGACAATCAGCATTATAACCAGCATCTTCAAGCTTGATGGCCGTCTTTGTCGCCAACGCCGCGGCCCCCTCTGCGACGTGGTGTCAGAGTTGACCCCTCCCACTTCTGCTGAATCGGACCCATATCCGTCCTCATCTTCTAGATGGTAAGAGGCGCGTTATCAGCGGACAAGACTGCTGTAGATCGGTGGGAGATACCCTCTCGATTCCTAAGCGGATTCAACCGTATACTACTCCTTGAACGCGACATTATACTCGCGGGTGTTGAGACTGCTCAGGCGGTATTCTCTGTTCAAGTGGGGGGCATCATCCCTCCGCAGGCTACGTTAGCGGAGGAGAGGTACTCACACGGGTCTGAGGGTTCTTGTAAGGGCCCTTCAGAGGTTATTACTGGTTGGGATGATTCGCAACTACGACAGGTATTTGAGGACCTGCGGTAGAGTCAGTGTTTTCTGCTGACAAGAACTCGAACACACGAAGAACAGCGACTCGCCTACCAAATCATCAGCCTCCCAGGCAGATTGCGTAGCCCGTCGACGACATGAGAATCATAGGCGAGGTAGCAAAGAGGCCCGGTGACAGGCACTGGTGCTTCTAATGAACTCTATCTGTGGGGACGTAACATCATGTCGGCACCTGAGTGGAGGTAATACTGATGGGCGCAGACCTACCAAGCTGGGCTCATAGCAATGATTGATCAAGAGGCTAGAGGAGCCTTGAATATACCACTAGACCGAGCTACAGCCTTTGCTTTGGCTGAAGTCGATGTCACTTCGATACAGCCACCCGAACTGAGTTTCTGCTACGGCCACGTGCTCCCAAAGGAGCCATACGCATTCTACCGCAAGGTCGACAAATATGGGATATCATGATTTCTACGCGAACGGTGTATGTGGCCTGATTAATGACCCAAAGGACAATTCCCAGCGACCTTGCGGACATGCACCATGCACCTGAGCAGCCGCAGTTCAATGCAGGAGCTACACGAGCTACTGCCCAGGTGTGTTCTGCGGGCAAGGTCGGGCACGGCGTGCGCCGCGCAGTGGGAAACTTTGTGCGCCGTGACGCCAGCTACAGGGCCGAAAGACTGCGATGGGCTCGAGTATACTTCGCGCTCGTTTCCGGCCCCGCATGCACCCATACTAGTTGCGCAAGCGTCTGTTGGAGGTGATGAGACTAACATGCGCAGACTGTTCGCAGCGACGACGCAGCGGCCCGAGACTTACGACATACCACCCGCGGACAAAAAGTAGGGGCGCAAAAGGTGTTGCATCAGTGACAGGTTTACATGAGCATGTTCTAGCCGATGATCGGATTATTGTCTGGTGCATCAATTCCATGCCAACCAGCCCGCCAGAACCGGCCCCAGAGCTTAGTCAAGAGAACAATCAACCAGGACGCGTCGTAAAGCTCACCTGAAGGATGTCTGTTGGCGTCGCTCAGGCAGGGGTTTGTGGCGCTCGACTGTTAGAAGGGCGTCTGAAGTCGAATCCGTCCGTCCGCTAGGACGATTTGGTAATTCGCGCTCGTGTAAGCAGAAGGTGTCGTGGATACGAGGGATGTTTCAGAATATTCGCAAGCTAACGGCGAGAGTGCCATGACTTGGGACCGCCTCGCAGCATGGACTGTCTTCCTTTCTGCCCGGGTCCGTGGTAGGCTTGGTAGCCATAGCGAAGGGCGAGAACCTGCCTACTGCCTAGGCGCCGTCGCTAGCGATCCCCTCAACGTTACTAACACTGCGCCATTCGGTAAGTGATAACTGACTATTTCCACTATCAATGAGGACTCACTTCATGTGTATCCCCACAGCAAGTCTGCGTATATGCGCCATGCATATTGAGTGGCACAGGCCTGCTACGTCAATCGCAGGCACACCTTGCACCATCTCGCTACACAACGAGAAGCGGTTTCAGTATAGGCCAGCCGGGACAGCTTCTAATGAGCCATTCAACCTGGTCGTGGGAGAGGCTCTTTGAAGAGAATTCAGAAGGTAGAAATGCAGCAACGTTACAAGGAGCGCAGAACGATCACTCGGGCGCGTACTCCACTACACCGTCTGCGTCCAGGGTACCTCGCCTAACATTCTCTCCTTTGGCACGCATGAGGTCCTCAACGGTTTTCAGCTTCCCCTCCTCCGTGCTCTCCTTGAACCACCCCAGGTGGTCCGCTATGAGATGTCTGTCCAATTGACTCCGCTCAACGGACCTGCGACCCGCCCAGTAATGCTTTGCTACACACCTGTTCTTGCACCCCGGACATTGTACGATGACGATCCCCCTCTCATAGCTCCGCCTCGTGAACATATGTGATGACCGCGTGCCGCACGCGGTCACCGTACATGTGAAGGTCAACGACAGGCGCGGCTCCTCGGTCTTGAACGTCACCTTGTCATGGGTATCAGGCAGCTTCGGTCCCAAAGACGACGAAGTAGCATCGTTTTCCCTGAGTGGTGTAGATGAGAGGAATCGTTGAGAACCGAATGACGGGGCCTGTGATCGGGCGTAGCGGAAACGCGCCGGTACCCCGGGAGCAACACGATGTGATGACGAAGCCGAGGGCATACACAGTAGGTTACGCTGAGTGAGTTGGCGTAGTGCGTTCATGTCGGCAGTCTATAAATGAGCGACAGAGAATTTTGAACTCGGAGCCAAGATGACTTTGGTGAGGGACGGCTTGCAGGTGAGCGCACTATTAAGCGCCCATAAATATCATAAGCACGCAGCTTACGAATGCGATCGAGCGCTTCGGATTGCGAGGCCAACAGACGAGCATTCGGGCAAAAGATAGAAAAGTGTCTAATAAAATACAAGGAAGAGCTGGTGTGTTGTGGCTAAACTGCAGCAAATGCACTGTGGGTAGATGTCGCTCATGACGAAGACGAAGCAGTCTGCGCTTCTTCAGGAAGCGGCGGGAGGACACCCTTCTTCTCCAGCAGGTCCTCGAGCTCACCAGACTGGTGCACTGCACAGCGGGTCAGAGACTCCATAGGGCCAAGCATATCACATGCTTACTACTCAGTAGAATATCGCATCCGCCAACAAACTCCCCGTCGACGTAGAGCTGGGGAATGGTTGGCCAATCCCTGCGAAATAAGCCTGCGCTCAGGCGTACGAGTACACGCAGTATCGTGGGGACTCACGAAAACTCCTTGATACCAGTCCGCAGTTCCTGGTCCTCCAGCACGTTGAATGTCTTGAGCTTCTCCGGAGGTACGCCGTGCAGGCCGAGGACCTGAATGGCTGCCCGAGAGAATCCGCACTGGGGTTGATCTGGCGTGCCCTTCATGAACAGCACAACCGGTGTGGACTTCACGGCCGACTGTATCTTTGCCCTTGCATCGTCAGAGATGAAGCGGCGCGCGAGTGCAAGCCTCGAAGATGAGAAGGCAGGTGCTGCGGCAGAAGTGCGGAGACTCGACGAAAGCTAGAATGCCCAGCTGTCAGTACAGTGCAAGTGCTAGGGATTGTACAACGCACACTTGAGCGAAGGGAGGAGCGGAGCATATTGAGAGACATTGTGAGTACTGGAGGCAAAAGGACCTAGCTCAAGAGTGCACGGTGACGGAGGGCTTTTGAGAAGTGCTGCTGAGCAATCTGGAGCAACTCGTTGGCGACTCCAGCGGCATTGCGTCGGGCAAGAACGCGGTCACGTGAGCAAGTGCGAGGTTAGGGTTTTAAAAACCAATCATGGCAACGGGGTTATTCAGCCGGCGCCTTCCGTCGTTCGCCGGATGTCTCCGAGGAATACGAGACGCGCTTTCAGTCTCCGCTTAAAGACGCGTCGCGTCTGGGGCGCGTGGCTTCACGCTTTCCTTCGGCCATCGCGTTTCCAACTTATTCGCTTGTCTATACGCTCACTCTCTCACACGCGTATATCATTCCATGGCAGATAGAGTGACACGCAATCGGAACTCAAAACCCGATAAACTCGCTGAATACAAACGTGCTCGCGAAGGCGGGAGCCGTGTGTTGAAGGCTAGTGAACACGCGTTCTGTCGGCTACTTGTTCTTATATGTATGGCATCATAGGATGACGAAGATGTTGACATCTACGACGTGGTCTCGGACGAAAAATACCACTCCATTGTGCGCGGGCGACTGGCGAAGGATGACTTCGTAGTGGATGACGGTGTGCAAGGCTACATGGACAACGGTGTGGATGACTTCGAGGAATCGGAGGGACGGTATGAGAGTGAGGAGGAGCCACGAGGAAAAGGTATGCTTCTCACCTAAACAGCCGTCTCAATCATTCTCGTTCTACGCGATGTCTGCCATGCTGCTTGCTGTACGACAAAGCCTATATCACTCTGATTACTCACGCCTTACCCAGGAAAGGGGCGTAAAGTAGATGCGAAAGGGAAAGGGAAAGCCAAAGGAAAGCCAAAAGCGCCACCCCCTTCTGTAACCCCCGCTGCGCCGAGCGCGTATCGTCCGCAAGTCTCGGAAGCACAAGAAGAGGACATGATGGCTGGCGTCCTTGCCTCGATGGATGCCAACGCTGACAAATTCATTCAACCTCAGAAGTCCCGGAAACGCAAGCCAGAGCCTGACTACCGAGAGTCCAGCTCTTCTCCTACACCACATACTCGCACACGTCCTCCCGCCCACTCTTACCGCAGCACCTACCCTGATACGCCTGGATCATCTTCTGATGTACCGCTTGACGATAATCGTTTTGACGAGGCCTCTAGCGATGACCTCATACTCAGCCCCAGGAAGAAATTGAAGACCGACACCGCAGCCATCACCCCTGCTATCGAGCGCATGAGCAAGATGGAGGTCTACAGTAGCGGGGCAGAGGATTATGACACCTCCTTCGACGACATGGACATGAACGCTTTCATGGAGATTGACGAAGACGAACTCAACGACAAGCCTAGCCCGTCTGCAAAGAGTGCAGTTAAGACGGAGGTTGACAGGGCGTCCAAACCTTTGCACCCGACCAATGGAAAGCTGAGTGCACAGACGAAGAAGAAACAAGACGAGACCCCCGCCTGGCTTTCCGTCTACGAATCACTCCAGACGACTACGGACGACTCACTTGGGATGGCATCTGGGTCGCGGAGCTCTGCTAACAATGCCGACGTCTCCGTGCTTGAAGAGGACGGCTCCTTCCGGTTCTTCTGGATCGACTATCTCGAGCATGACGGGAAGGTGTACTTCGTCGGGAAGACCCAGGACAAGGTCTCGAAGGCCTGGCATTCGTGCTGCGTCACCGTAGAGAATCTGCAGCGCAACCTCTTCTTGCTACCGCGGGAGCGTCGCATGGAGCAGGACGAGGAGACGGGCGAGCTGTGCGCAACGGACATCAAGCCTGAGATGAGTGACGTCTATGCAGACTTCGACCGAATCCGCCAGGCGGTTGGAATCAAATCCTGGAAGGGTAAGGCTGTCAAGCGGGACTACGCGTTCGGCGAGAAAGATATACCGAGGGGCGAGAACGAGTGGCTAAAGGTCGTGTACGGCTTCGATGGTATGGCCCTCACCTTGCGCGCGAAGTGGATATTTCTTGATATGTCGTCCTCAGAGCCTCAAATCCACAGCTCGTTATGCAGCCAGAATATCGCAAAGATCATGGGCACGAACACCAGCGCCTTCGAGCTATTAGTGCTGAAACGCAAGATCATGGGACCGTGCTGGTTGCAGATCAAGAAACCACATATGGATCACAAAGGGGTGCGTACTTCCGTCATAGCTTGGCTAGTCCATGCTGACAGATTACTGGGCGCAGGTCTCCTGGTGCAAAGTTGAGGCGACGGTATCAGATCCAAAGGATATCCAGCCGATCTCTGACAGGGACCCCACCATGCCCAAGGCGAATCCACCACTGACAGTGATGAGTCTCAGCATCCGGACGATCGTTAACCACAAAGAAAACCATCGCGAGATTATATGTGCCACAGCCAGGATATGGTCGAATAGTAAGCTCTCTTTTTGGTGCTGATGTGGGCATTGCTCACCCCCTCGCCTGCCAGTCGACCTGGACGACCCGACGCCACCGGAAGCGCTCCCCTGCAGTGTGCGAACCTTCGTCCGTCCCTTGGACCGCTTCCCGCCGAACTTTGAGGTTCGCGCTAGGAAAAATGCCAAAGGCGTCATCTCCCCAATGTCGAATGAACGGATGCTTCTGAACAGCTTGCTCGGTACGATAGGCGTGTTTTGGCCATCGCGATGCACAACTGATCATGACCACAGTCACCATCCACAAATCCGATCCGGATATCATCTTGGGCCATGAGTTCCTGGGAGTCTCATTGGATGTCTTGCTCCATCGCATGCGTGACTTGAAAGCCGACCACTGGTCGAGAATCGGTCGCTTCCGCCGCTCGAAGTGGCCCAGCATCGGGCGGCAGGGCACGAACCTGAAGTTCATGAATGGCCGGCTGCTCTGTGACTTGGCGAGCGACAGCGCCAAGGGCATGATCTCGTCGACGACGTGGTCGCTCACGGAGATGTGCAAGACGCATCTGAAGAGCGACAGGCAGGATATTGATCCGGATGACACCGCGAGCTACTTCGATAGCTCCGTCAGTTCTCCGGATCGGTTGCTCACGTTCGTGCGGCATTGTGAACTCGACGCGCACTACCAGATGGCCCTTGCCGCGAAGGTGCAGATCCTGCCATTGACAAGGCAGCTCACGAACCTGGCTGGTAACTCTTGGTGTGTCTACCAATCCTCCGCTTAATACGTGGCATGCTTAATGTTCTCGTAGGAACAAGACGCTCAACGGCGGTCGTGCGGAGCGTAACGAGTATATTCTGCTGCACGAGTTCCACCAGAAGAAGTACATCTGCCCTGACAAGACCTGGGGAAAGAAGGCAGCAGCGGCAGAGAAGGAGCACAACGACGATGGCGAGGGAGGCGGAAAGACGAAGAGCAAGCGCGACAAGTACAAGGGTGGTCTCGTTTTTGAGCCCAAGCGCGGGCTCTGGGACAAGTACATCCTCGTCATGGACTTCAACTCGCTGTACCCGAGCATCATCCAGGAGTACAACATCGACTTCACTACGGTCGACCGGGTCGACGACGAGGATGGCGAAGAGAAGATACCGGAGCCGCCGAGCTCTGAGATCCCGCAAGGGGTCCTTCCCCGACTCATTGCTACCTTGGTCGCGCGGCGAAGGCAGGTTAAGAGTATGATGAAAGACCGGACGGCGACACAAGCACAGTTGCTTCAGGTGAGAACCACACTACGAATCTCCGGGCACGATGTCTGAACGGTATGCGCAGTGGGACATCAAGCAGATGGCTCTGAAGCTGACGGCCAACAGTATGTACGGCTGTCTCGGTTTCGAATACTCGCGGTTCTATGCTCGACCACTTGCCGCCTTGACGACCTTCAAGGGACGCGAGATTCTCACTCATACTCGCGAGCTTGCCGAGAGCCTACAACTAGACGTGCGTGCTGCCTCCAGAACACTTCGTTTACAGTCTTCTGAGATCCTGCAGGTCGTCTACGGAGATACTGACTCGGTGTTCGTCAACTCCAATGTCACTGACCTCGCTGAGGCGCTCAAGATTTCGGCTACGTTCAAAAAGGCGGTGAACGACAGGTACAAACTCCTCGAAATCGACCTGGACGGTGTCTTCCAGCGACTGCTCCTTTTGCAGAAGAAGAAGTACGCTGCCATCAAAGTTGAGGACGGCACACGGACATCAACTGAGATCAAGGGTCTGGACATGAAGCGTAGGGAATACTCTGTATTGTCTAAGAACGTCTCCCAGTATGGCAAGCCTTCTCTGCTATTTCACCTTCACTAATGACCCCGTCGCACAGATACGTTCTCGACCAGATCCTCTCCGGTGAGGCGACCGAGGTCGTCGTCGAGAAGATCCACGAGTACCTCATGACCGTCGGTGAGGACGTGCGCGCGGGGAAGGTGAAGCTCGACGACTTCATCATCTTCAAGCGGCTGGGCAAGAACCCGGAGGACTACCCGGACGCGAAGAGCCAGCCGCACGTCCAGGTCGCGCTGCGCATGAAGGCGCGCGGCGGCACCGGGCGGGCGGGCGACGTCATCCCGTACGTGTTCTGCCTCGGCGACAACGGCGAGAGCGCGAAGTCGGCGCAGGCGGACAAGGCGAAGCACCCCGACGAGGTCCGCAGGGCGGGTTCGGGGATGAAGATCGGTGAGTGCATGGCGAGCTCCGCGGTTCTGAGACCTACCGGCTGACGATCTGTTAGACTATGAGTACTACCTGTCCCAGCAGATCCTGCCGCCCGTCGAACGTCTCTGTGAGCCCATCGAGGGGACTGACCGGGCGCGCCTGGCCGAATGTCTCGGTAGGTCCGGCTATAGCCTTTTCATGTCATGCATACTTATCGCCGCCCGCAGGACTAGACGCCAGTCGTTACCGCGTCTCGACGGCCGAGTCGGAGGAAAGGCAGTTCGGCACGCTGGACTCGCTCATGTCAGACGCGGAGCGCTACAAAGACGCAGAGCCATTCATCGTCCGGTGCCGCGGCTGCCAGGGACAGGTAACCTTCGAGCCCATCAGCGACCGCGAGGTGCGTAGCGGCCGAGCCGCCCATCTATTCACTCCGTTTCCGCGCTCATCACCGCTCACCCCGCCCGCAGAACTCGCTGCTCTTCTCGGCGGGCGCGACGTGCCCCGGCTGCAAGACGGTCATGCGCACCGCGAGCCTGCAGGCGCAGCTCGAGGCGCAGATCCGGGCGCAGATCGCGCGGTACTACGAGGGCTGGACGGTGTGCGACGACCCGACGTGCGGGCAGCGCACGCGCATGATGGGCGTGTACGGGCGGCGGTGCCTGCGGCCGGGCTGCCAGGGGCACGTCGCGTTCGAGGTGCGTCCGCGGTCTCCCCTCTTACTCCGCATATCGGGCCGGTTACTGAGCCCGCGCGAACCACACAGTACTCGGACGCGCAGCTGTACACGCAGCTCCGGTATTACGGGTCGCTGTTCAGCGTCGAGGACGCGCTAAAGAAAAGTAGCGCTGCGAAGTGGGGTGCGCATCATCCGTCTTCCTTGGTGGGGTACTAAGAATCGCTGACATGTTTGCGTTTGTTTCGGGGTGGTGTAGATGAGCTGCACTCGCTTGTGCTGACGCAGGGCGGGTTCATGCGGGTGATGACCGCGACGGTGGACAAGTACCTCGACCAGAGCGGGCGGCGGTGGGTGAACCTCACGTCCTTGTTCTCGTTCATGAAGATGTAGAGATGCGGTGCACGCCGGAGTTCATCGGGGAGCGAGAGAATCGGTATTGTATTGCCACATAGCACTAGATGATCGCATTGTTGTAGTTCTATCAGAATGGTGTCCGTCCGCGCAATGGCAGGAGGTTATCATAACGCACACAGCCTACTTTTCGTGATTAGACTGATCGAGTATGTGCGTGGTAGCGTATGTCCGCTGGTAGTACAGCAAGGGCGATCTCGTGGCGTCGTCCTCTGCGCCAGCCGCCCCATTCTCAAGCCTCGGGACGTCCTCCACCCTCGTCACCTGCGCGATGAACAGCTCACTCGCGACCCCGTCGCCCTCCCACGGCTCCCGTGCGTCCTCCGCCCAGTCCCGACCCTGCAGCGACGCGAGATCATGCAGCGGCCAGCTCGCCGCGACGAGCCGGCACGACAGCGCGCCGAGTGCACCGCTCAAGACGGGGAGCCCCTCTGCGGAAAGCACGTACGGCGTGTGCGCGAACGGGTCCGCGTGCAAGTCGGGCCGCGCGAAGCGCGCGGCGACGGCGGGCTGCGCGGCGGAGAGGATGTTCACGACGAGCTGCGCTGGCAGGTGCCGATGGTATGGTGGTGGCGAAGGTGAAGAAGAAGTGGGAGGGGGAGAGGCGGAGGCGTGCGCGGTGCTGAGGGAGGCGGCCATGCGGGAGGGGATGCGCAGGGAGAAGGCGACGAGCGGGTGCGGGTCGAGCGCGATGGAGGTGAAGGACGAGAGCGTCGCGCCGTGGAAACGCGAGGTGGACGGGAGCGCGTGCGGCGTGGACGGGCTGGCGTGCGCGGGCATGAGTGAGGTCACGACGGCGACCGTCTGCGCGGTCTCGCGAAGGAGGGCGCGGAGGTCGCGGCGGATGGACTCGGCGGACTGGACTCTCGTGCTCGAGGTGGCGAGGAGCCGCGTGAGGATTCTTCTGGGCGTACTCTTTGTGTGGGGAAGACAGTTTCGAGGTAACATACTCGGACGAAGGGACGTCACCGGTCTTGCTGTAACCGCGCCCTGTGAGCATAGTCAGCATATCAGACGCAAAGACTGAAAGGGATACTATCTGATACGACGGCGGCAAGGAGAGGAGATGCACTAGCAGACAAACCCACCTGAGCCGGGAGTGCCAGTGTTGAACGTTGACCGCGGATTGGAAGAGCCCAGCGCATCTCATCATGTGACGTGGATGAGTGTCCTAGATTGGCAAGCATCGTCGTTACAAGCGCCCGTATGTTGGTACCTCGCCCCGATGGATCTAACTTAGAAACTCAATTGCCTTGAGCCCGCGGCGCTCAAGCGCTCATAGTTGGCTCAGAAGGACGCGACGGACGAACGACGGCAAGTGCATTTCCGGGTCCATAGCATCATTTGACGAGCAACCCGTCCGGGGATACTACATATACGGCAGAGTGGGATATATGCGACGGTGGCGTGCTCGATTACATCCAAAAAAGCACACCTGAGAGACCTGATTGCATCCAAGACAGGAATAGAACCCCTGGCTCAAACTGACAGCCTCCAACCCTCCGACACGAGCACCTCGCACCACACAGAGCGAGCACCCCGTGTCTGTGTAGATCGATTTCCCATTGCCTCGCACTAGTATTCGGATGGCATGTTCTGCGGACCAGCGACCTTCTACCTTCAAGGCAACTTCAAGGCAAACTTGGCTCGGGCGGCGGTTAAGAGGGAGCGCGGCATGACGAGACAGCGTAGCGGCATGTCGCGCGCGGAGCGTGCAGACGAGGAGAGGCGATCTGCCCTCGGGTTCGCAGAGAAGCAGGCGTCGGACTCCTCGATCGGTAGGCGCGGGCAGCCAATCCTGGCGCGCGCAGAGGCAGAGTGGGTGATGGCCGGTCCGGCGCAGGGGCGAGCGGTGGCTGATGCCAGGTGCGGCAAGGCGAGGACTGTCGACTCAATTCCCCGCCTCCTCCTTCGCGATCGAATCACGCCCGCAGCCCATGTCCTATAAAACCCCTGCGCGCCCGCCAGAAGGCCCCATCGGCCCCCGCCACACGTCTGCCTCCCGTCGCGCCTGCTCCTAGTGCTAGCTGCACTCCTGCAATCGCCATGGCCCATTCTGGCAACGCTGACCATGACGCGTCTCCTGCCCAAGACGACGAGCTGACTCTCTCCGATGCACCTCGCGAGAACGCGCCCCATCTCGCGATCCGGACTTTCGAGGATGTAAGGGAGCCGGTCGACCCCCGCCTCGCCCCTGACGACCGCCCCGACAATGAGCGCCTCGACGAGGGCTACGCGCGGCAGTTAGACGACTACATACATCACCGCGACCACCACCTCCACAAGGTTGTCTCTCGCACGTCGGAGAAAGAGCACGGCGGGGAGGAGGGGGAGAAAACCCCGTCTGAGAAGGAGCGTGACGAGGAGCCGCTCTACGTCGAGTTCGAGAAGGGCGACCCTCGCGACCCGGCCAACTTTTCCCCAGCCAGGAAACGTGCAATCCTGTTCACCGGATGCCTCTTTGCCATGCTTGTGGGTACGTGCGCTCCGCGATCTTGATTGACGCCACCATCTGACCATGCCTCAGCGTCCTCGTCGTCCGCATACGCTCTCGGTGCGCCGTCAATGGAGCGCGATCTGAATTGCACGAGTTTCCAAGAGACATTGGGTGTCTCCCTGTACGCCCTCGGCTTCGGCATCGTTCCTCTGGTGACCGCGTCCTTCAGCGAGGAGTTCGGCCGCCAACCGCTCTACCTCTGGAGTGGAGTTGGATTCTTGCTCTTCACGATTGCGACCGCACTGTGCGTTTCCATGTTTCAGTCCGCACTGCCAATGTTGACATATATCCACAGAGGCAAAAACATCCAGACCGTTCTGATCGCTCGGTTCTTCGCCGGTGCCTTCGGATCTACAGGCTCGACCATGGTCGGCGGTACAGTTGCGGACCTCTTCGCCCCCCATGAGTGCGTTGTGTCCGTCGTTTCACCTCGGCAGCTATTGACCAGCGTTGCAGACGGGGTACCGCCATGGCGTCGTTCGCCGCAGCCGCGATCGGTGCGACGGGCGTCGGTCCGCTCATGGCCGGATGGATCGAGCAGAACCCCCACCTGCAATGGCGCTGGATTCAGTGGATTCACGCTATGTATGGTAGTACCTTCTTTTCCGCCCTTATAGCTAATGCTTAAACCTCTTCCCCTGCAGCATCGCCGGCATCTTCGTGATTTGCGTGCAGGTGTTCATGAAGGAGACACGCGCGTCCGTCTTGCTGGTCCGTATCGCGAAGAAGATGCGGAAGGAGACGGGGAACCACCGGTACCGCGCACGCGTCGAGGACGAGAGCGCGAGTCTGCGCACGCTCATCTACATCTCGTGCACGCGGCCAGTCTGTGAGTGTTCTGCGCGAGGAAGCGGATTGGTGGGCAGCGCTGACTGGTCTGTGTGCGTTTTATATAGACTTGCTGGTCATGGAGCCCGTGATCATGAGCTTCACAGTGAGTGCCCGCAGCCGGCTTCGCGCTTCTCAATTCTCCGGACAGGCTGTGCTGACGGGTGTGGCTACAGTTGTGGATTGGCTTCGCGTGGGGGATCCTGTATGTCATGATTGAGTGCGTGTGTTTCCCTGAATCCCGCCGCCCGCTACCGCGATCCTCGATCGTGGCTTCTCTTCGATCGGGCGCCCAGCTGACCCTTACTCCTCTCTGCGCGCAGGTCGATTGGCCCGGTCTTCGAGACCCTGCACCATTTCAACTCCGGCGAAGTCGGGTCCGTCTTCATCACCATAACGTGCGTTCCCTCCGGCCCTGCCTTCTCTCCTTGGTTGACATTCCGGCGGCTGTGCTCTAGGATTGGCGCGCTGCTCGGGCTGGCGACGAACCAGATCCAGGAGCGGCTCTATGCGAAGAACGTCGCGACGCGCGGGCCCGAGGCGCGCCTGTACATGCCCATGTTCGCCGCGGTGCTCTTCCCCACGGGCGTGTTCATCTTCGCGTGGTGCACATACACCCGCATCAGCTGGGTCGCACTCGCCATCGCCATCGTCGTACGTCCCGCCGCTCCCGCTCCCGCTCCCTTCGCGATGCTGACCGGCTGTGGTGTGGGTGTAGCTGATCATGTGGGCGCTGTTCATCATCTATCTCGCGGTGTTCACGTACCTCGCGGACTGCTACGGGCCGTGGGCGTCGTCCGCGCTCGCGGGGCAGAGCCTCTTCCGGAACCTGATGGGCATGGCGTTCCCGATGTTCACCGCGCAGATGTTCGCGCGCCTCACGTACCACTGGGCGAACACCTTGTTCGCGCTCATCGCCGTCGCGATGATCCCCATCCCCTTCGTGAGCTGCTTTCGTCTCGTGTGTGTGGGGAGGGGGCGTGCTGACGGAGGGGGTGTGCGTAGATATTGTTTTACTATGGCCCGGCGATCCGGTGGAGAGGCAAGTTCTCCGGCCAGGCGATGCGGCTGCAGCAGAAGGGCCAGGAGGAGCACGCGCAGGAGGAGGAGAAGCAAGGCGTGTGAAGGTCGAGTGGCTCCAACCTCGCCCGCAATGTTCTTTCGTTGCAGAGGGGCGCGCTGCGCTCTGCGCCGCGTACATCACGCCCCTTGCGAAGAAGACCCATAGAGATCGGCTAACTTATTCCGCTCGCGCTGTCTCGTCTCTCGCATCCGCATGGCTCCGCGCACGCCCTGACTACGCATACTTACACCGCACCCTGCATCATGCCTCCCTGGCACGGTAGATTCGCCCATTCAACACGATATAAACGGCGCTTGCTTGCGTGTGCGCACGCAATACTGTATCCATACCGTACTCTCCTACTCCTACATAGTAATGCCTCTTCTTCCGTGCTCTGTACACTGTGGACGATCGTAATAGTAGTGTGTTTCTGATATCGTTGAGTCTCGAGTGTCGGTGGTGTACATATGAACTGGAAACAGGGACGGAAGACTATGTCTGCTGCGTTCGAAAACGAGGATGCATGAACCATAGGACATGTTCAGGTGAAAGTGTGGCAATGCTTTCAGGTAGCCAGACTCAGCTTACTGTTAACTGTACATAAGTGAGCCCGACAGCAACCGTGACGAACCGAGTTAGGCCAGAGAAACAGCACGCACCCTAGGTCGGGAGGCCAACAACACGATCAGCTCAGTCCTGGACCACTGCCGCATTATTCCTCCAGGTTATCGCGGCAAAGCAACACGCATATAATAGGCCAGCAAGATATGTTACGCGCCATTGCAGTTGCTGCAACTCTGTTCAGCTAACCGCGTGCCGAGGGTAAATCCAAAACACGATAGCGATTAGCATACTCCATGAATCTATGTAACGGTCACCAATGGTCATACAATATATCGACTTGGCATATCCGAATGAGTCGCTCTGCCTCAAACTCACCACCGCTGACTACCTCAGTCCTCATACGTCTGCTCGTGAGTGACCTCCGACATCATCGACATCATCTGGAAGCCGAAGCTCATGTGCTTCACCTCCTCGCCGTCCTTCGCTTCCTGCGCGTAGCGGCCCCAGTTGATCCACCACTCGTCCGCCTCGTCGGACGCGACGTACCCGAACACCCACGCCATCTCCTCGAAGTTCTCCTTCGTCGTGCCCTCGTCCCACTCGTCCGCGCTGCTCTTGCGCATGTCCGCGTCCCGCGCGTCGCGCCCGGGCCCCGGCGGCATCGCGACCATCCGCGCGTTCTTGATGTCCGACGCCTTCACGACCGCGCAGCGCTCCTCGCGGAGCTCTTGGTATGCGGAGAGGAAGGAGGGCAGTTGCCCCCATGATGTGAGCCGCGTGAAGAGGGTGCCGAAGAGCACGGCGTCCTCGAGTGCTATGCTCACGGGGTGCGTGCCTCCTGGCTACGAACGACAGAGATCAGTCATTCACAAGCCTGCAGGGTGGACAAAGTGACACCGACCTGCCATGGATGCGCCGACTCGCCAATGAGCACAATCCGACTTGTTGAGTCTGACCAACGCTCGATTCCCTCTGGTCGTCTTAGAGAGGACGTGGTGTCAAGTGTGGCGACCGATTCCTCGCCATCGGATGAATCATCGTCGTCAAAATCAGGTCTTCGCATCATCCTCGTACGTATGAGGTGCGGAGCGAAACTCAACATCTTCTGCACTCTGTCGGCAGCGAAAGCTACTTCAGTACCCGATACGAGGACGTGGGTGTTTAGCGTACTCACATTGGTGTATGATCTGAGAAATCGAGGCTGCTTACGGGGACAAGGTCTTCCCATGTCTCTTCGCCTGCCAAAGGGTTCACGTCTCCTTCCCAAGAGTAAATGTGCAAACCGAAGTCCTTGTGTGCTCGCTAACAATTATCTGCGTAAGTCACGCCATACGCTGAATAGCATGTTTACGCTCACCACAGGATGCGCTATGAAATTTGGTAATTCAGACATTACTCTTCGCAAGACTCACACGTTTGCTTACCACATATACTGCGATGCGTCCCCATCCATATCGGCCACTCGTCCGACTCCAGCCACTGCGTCATCTCCGGATCTTCCCTCATCTTATCTCCGGGTATCGTCGTAGTGTACACCGTTAGGTAAGACGGCTCCGCGTAGTCCGGGCGCCCGAGCACGACTGGGCGGACGATGCTGCGTGGGCCGTCCGCGCCAATGAGAAAATCCGCAGTGATCACTTCGCCATTTGCAAGTGCCACGCTCGGATTAGGTAGCTTATCGGTGCCCTGGTGTACGGCGATGACTTCTGTGTCAAAGTCAACACAGACACCCACGGACGTCGCGAGCTCGTACAGCAGCCGGTGAAGATCTTCATGCTGGACTTATGGGTGAACCTCTCGTAGGGTGCTCAGAAGGAGGGAAGACGTACATGCATAAGGAGAAAGTCGCCCCCAAGCTCCCTCATGACATCGGCCTTCCAGTGGAGGAATCCGACATAATCGCCGTCATCCACTGCACACGACGAACACGGGAGTCAGCACTTCGTCAGGATCAAAACGTCTCCGCCAGGGAGTGCACACGTAATGGCGCGCGCCCAGCGCTGCAGAACAACTGGCCCGGGAACTCTTGCGTTGACGAGCTTCTGGTCAAACGAAGCAGATGTGGCCCTGTGGTAGGCATTGGCAGCGAAGTCGACGTCCCAGGGAGTGCCCTCGCTGTACGGCACCTCTCTGCTGTATTCTGAAGACGACTCTCGACAGCTCAGAGTGTGCGTGGTCCCGCAATATACTGGAACGGGCATTAAAGACGATCAGTGGGTTACAACGGAGGCAGATCATCTTAGATCCAACGTCGATCCGACCCGCATGAATGATGGCAACACCACGTTTAGCCACATCGCCACCTCGTGTCCCACAGCAACGGACCGGGTCCATAGCGCTTCATGAGAACGACTGGGAAAAGCACTCACAATGTCGGAAGGGGGTGCCTGAGCAAGGGGTGCCAATGCGCAAGAGCTCCTCCCGGGGGACCCACTGTGCGAGCAGCTTACTGACGTTGGGAGGAACTCGGACGCCGCCCGCTGCAACGCCGAGCCCCCGTTTTTCGATAACGCGCACGCGATGCCCAGCTTCCCCGAGGACGAAGGCGACTGTGAGGCCAGCGAGTCCTGTCGAAACGACATTGCGTCAGAATTGTTGCGAACGGGCAATTCAAAGAGAGGCGACTAGACGATTGGCGATCTACCGAGTACACCGTCCGTCACATACCTCCGCCTACAACCAGGAAGTCCACGTTCAACAGAGCACCACCAGCATCAGAGGTAGAAGACATGAGTCGCAGCGCGACGTGGCTAGGCGAAGCTAGATATATACTATTGTGCGTTTCGGGCCATTGCCATGAGGCGACGCGGTCCGTGTCGACGACTCGGCAAGCGATTGGTTACGTGCCTTTGTATCTGGCAACGTATAAGAGTGTTTCTAGACGCGGCGGCAAATGTGCTCAACAGTTCGGATCTCTCCCTGTGGAATCTTGCGCCGCGTGCAAGCATTGCCGGTAGACGTCCGTAATACAGGGCCACCCATGCCGGAAATGTCCTACGATAAACCTCAGGATTGGCCAAAATCGCGCCGGCGCAGCCTGATTATGTATTGAAACATTGGTCTCCAAGGGAATCAATGCTCGGGTTCCCACTGAATTATCGGTACGACCAGCGAGCTAAGCACCGGCAATGGCGTCGGACTTCTGCAGTGTTGACAAACCTGTTTCTTCGCCGATGCTTCGGGGCCGGGTCAACTGCCGAGCGGCCTTCACGGGAGGATGTAGAATACGATGATTATGTCATTCTCTCTGCGTGAGGGGTGAGAACCAGCCGCTGACAGTACTAGTGTATCATACTCCTCCGCGCGCACCTCGAACTAAACTCACCCTGACATGTTATGGACACTCTTCTGGACCTGTGGGCCGGTAGCTTGCAGGAGAGGTCTTGGAAACGAGCCGTTACACCATGTACGGCGCGCCGGCCTGAGGCTGACCCGCAATACTCACATTCGTACGCGGTCAACCACCATGCAACGGTATAACTCTTGCACGGCTGGCAACGTCTGTATGTAAGACGTTCCCCATTAGAACGACCAGGGCCCAGGGATCCGGAGCGTGCGCCAATTTTGATGCGCTAAGATTGGAATGGGTAAGTCGCCGTTGGCCAGCTGCGGCTTAGACTAGCGCCGACCGTGAAGCTAGCGAGTGCGTCGACCGACGAGTCGTGGTAACCGTCGTCCAGGTGTTTCCTCGGCAATAGCCGTGTTTGTACACGCGATAGCTACGATTGGACGGACAGCAAAATCGAATCCGTAACAGTACTCGATGTGTACGTACCATCATTTCATTGTAACGGCAGGACACGCTGTGGTGACCATCCCTGATAATCCTGGAAAAATATTGATAAGGTACTGTATCAGTTACCGCAACTAAGCACTACATACCTTGACTGCCTTGTATCTGACTCGCCAGCAGGGGTACACATATACAGCGATACTCATTCTCGGCTCTACTACCTTCTTGTTCTTTTTACTGCCACAAGGCGAAGACCTACACGACCATTGGCGCTCGATAACAAATGTGCAAGTAGCTGTTACACTCACGTTTATCGGAATCTGATGTCTGGATCAGTGAGCCTCGAGAATCTGGCTCGCAAGGTGTGGGTTCATGGGAAATCATAGCGGGTCTGATTTTGACGAGAATCCGAGGCAGTTTGAGCCGCATGTCCGCACAGAGACGTGCAGCTCGTGGAGGATGTTGGGCGAGACGAGACGAGACGCCGGTCCGGAGACCGTTTTGTGCGATGAGTAGCCAGGAATAGCAAGTCTGCCATCACGTGGTGACCTCGTTTTGTCGAGAGCGCGACTGTCACACCCGGGAGCGCTCAGCGTGCAGCTCTTTCTGCCGTTCTCGCCTTGTCCTCGCCTTTGTCCTGCTCATGCCCGTCATGCCTTTCTCTTTCAGCTTTACTCTGACAGTTCCTGGCCTCACCAACCCGTTTTCCAGCCCTCCAGAGCCTGAACCAGCACCGCCAACGCCGAGATTAGCTCGTCTTGACGCCGGAAGTGACATACAGGGCTATCGCCGCACAGCTCCTATCCGCCGTGCTCCCTCGCCATCCCTCCAGCCTCCACTATCCCGCAAGAGGGGATGGGTGCCTTCAGCTCCTGAGTACAGCTCACCTACCGCCAACCCGACGTCTACCAGTGGTTACCTCGACACGCCCGCAAAGTACAGAGAGATGGCGTCCGCCTACAATGAAGGGGGCGAAGTGGAGGAGATGATTGCAGGTGTGTGTCTGATCCGACCTCTATGCGAACGTACGATTCCAGCGGGAACACACGCCGGGTCTGATATCCGACGCGTGGAGTCCTCGACGTTGGCGTGCGGCATGCACGTGTTCGCGTGCAGGCCTTCATGAGGGGCGCCCTCCTGTCCTGCTCATGTCCCGCCTCTTCACCATGGATTCCTGCCCGCATACACGCATACTACCTCATAAAATGCTTGCTGTAGCCATTGTGCCGTCCCCCATGTCCAACACACTAATCTTCCATGTATCGATAGACTTGCCTCCGCCCAAGCGCCGGCGCACGCTTGCTGGTTCCATCGTCTCAACTGCGTTGAGTGCAGCCCTTATCGGGACTGCTGTAGGCCTTACCGTGTATCGCCTGTAAGTGATCAACACTCACTACGTGATATGTATACATGTGGATATCTAATCTGTCTTTACTCGCAGTTGGAGAGACCGGGGCAAGGCACCCGAATCTCTCCCCCCTCCTCCGTACGAACAAGGTGAATGGGTACCACCAAAGGTGTGTTATCTACATATTCGACGCGCATATAGTGCTGCGAAACTCATCTGTGTTCTCAGCCCGATCCGTCTCCTACTCCTGTCTCCGTTCCGGTCACTCAAGTTATGCCTCCCACTCCCCGTTCGTCCCGCAAGAGTCGTCATGTCGCCGGGCGACGGACTCAGCGACACCGTAAGGTGGCTCCAAGAGCAGGTCCCAGCTCTATCGCTTCGCATTCATCCACCGGTGTCCGCGCCTCGATCCCTCCGGAGTTTAATTTTGGCGCACCCGCGTCTGCAGAGCCAGAGGAAGGCGAGATGGACGACCAGGTATGTATCAGCCTTCTAAATCCCCATGGGTCGAGTGCTGAGCCTATGTTTTAGATGTCCTGGGTTGGTGGTCGACTCGCAGCTCTGATCGCGGAGGGACAGCGTGCGCTTGGCAAGGAAGTAGTCGTCATGAGCGAAGCACAAGAGGACGAAGAAGACGACGGTGCAGAGGATTGGATCGAGGAAGACGATGGGCACAGTGTCGCATCCTCGACAAGGACGGGCCGGCGCAGATGGAACGGCAGTCCCCCACCCTACTCGGCCTCTCGTCGCGGCTCCCCTTTCCCCAGTGCATCGCCCCGACGCACCACATTCGACCTCGCCCCTTCCTACACTCCGTCCATGAGCATATCCGTTCAGAGCTCACCCCGCCGTCGGGGCCGTGACGCGTCGGTGGAGTCGGATACGTTTGCCAGCCGCAGTTTCCGCGAAGACGAGAATCAATGGCAGACCCCCGAGCTCAGGGAAGCCATGGAGCGGGCGCGGGCGCGGTACCGGCGGGATCACGCGTGACGTTCTCATCCGCTGCCTTCTGGCTGCTTCAGGGTTGCAGCTTCCCTCACCACGAACTAGACATGACTGAAACGCCTTATTATAACGCTCTGTATTATCGCACCTAACGCATTGCACTTCTGAAGCTCTATCAGCATTATTGTTTATCATTGTAGCACCCCTGCATAACTTCAAGTAGCATTTCCCTTCTCCCGCACATATTGGGCGATTGTCTTTCCGTCGTTGTTACATACCAGTGTACTGCTCTGCAGAATTGAATTGAATTGAAGGAATCTAGACGACTTTCTGGCGGTTGGGGTTGTGCTCAAGCAGATTCTGTGAGCCCGGCGTTTGAGATACGACTGGCTGCAGCGGATATTCGAATCGTGACCGTGTCGAAGCGCGGGCCCGGCGCGGCGGCGCGCATGGTATAGCCCCAGATTGCCGCTGAGCGCTGAACCTCTGCTGCCCACTCGCCGCCGTTCGCATTCTCGTACACACTACTACTGTATCAAGCCTTCTCTGCCTCACGCTCACGGTGCTGCTTTGGTAATTCTGTCTCCAGCCATATCCGTATAGGATAGACGCATCAGGTGCTGCCGGCTTGAGCCGCGGACGGGCCCACCATCATGTCGACGATATCGACCCAGCTGCGCAACTTCAAGGAGCCGACGAAGGAGCAGCAGACGCACCTATTCTTCGCGCTGCCGCCGGAGAGGCCCGTAGGCGAGAAGGATGCGGAGCTGGAGAAGATGGAGTGCCAGGCGTCGCTCGTTCTCTCGGGCGAAGAGGTCTTCGTGAGTGTGCCGTACTTGCCCTGTCGTGCGCGCGCTCTCGTTCTGACTGCATCGGCGTGTGATGATGACATTAGGCAGGGAAGCTGCACTTGCTGCCTCCGTACTTGGCCTTCTGCTCGCTGGACCGAAAGAGCGCGCGTTTTGCCATCCCACTGAGCACCATCCGAAGGGTCGAGCGGCTGAATGCACGCGCGGGGGTGTACGCTCTCAGTCTGTCACTGTACCATGGCCTGAAATTCGTGAGTGGGGTATACCATAGAGTGCTGTCTGATATATTGACGGGGCTGCATTCTCACAGGTGATACATATCACGTCGTTACGACCCACTGCCGATCTTTTCTGCTCTTTGCTCCGGGATGCTCTCAAGGTGGAACTACAGCGCGGTCGGATGAAACTCGTGAAGCCGTTCGTGAAGTCGTGCTACTCGGAAGTTCTAGTATCGTCTGCAGAGAGCGAGGAGAAGGAAGCGGAAGCCGCGAAGACGGATGACAACTCATCCCATTCTGAGGCGGCGTATCTGGGAGGTCTCGGATTGAAATTCAAGTTCCCAGGGGATCCAAAGAAGTAAGTGCTGCTTAGTGACGTATTGCGTTGCTATCTAAGTGTGCGACAGGTTGCGCGAAGCGTCCAAAACCAAGCTATGGACAACATACTTGAAGTGTAAGTAAATAGTCCTCTGAATCATACCTTACACCAACGCAGTGCCGCTAGCCCATGGTCGGAACCTCAGTCTCTTCCGCTACGCACAATGTACACGGCTCGTCCAGGTCGGTTTGCCCAATCGACTACGAGGGGAGATGTGGGAGACACTCTCAGGCTCCTTGTACCTCCGTTACGAGAATCCTGGTTTCTACGAACAGATCCTCAAAGACAACGAGGGCAGGATAAATACTGCAACAGAAGAAATCGAGAAGGATCTGCATCGGAGTCTTCCAGAGTACTCGGCATACCAATCGGAGGAGGGTATCGCGTCCCTCCGGAAAGTACTGCAAGCGTACTCTTTCAAGAACCCCGAAACTGGTTATTGTCAGGTAGTGCAGAAGTTCGCAGTGCACTTACACCATGCTGACTAATTCCGCGTAGGCCATGAACATCCTTGCAGCAGCGATCCTGATGTAAGTGTGTGTAAGCATGGTGTCGATGATCTGAAAGTGAATGTAGCGAGCTAGCTATATGTCAGAGGAGCAAGCATTTTGGCTACTGGAGGTTATCTGTGACCGCCTTCTGCCGGGCTACTACAGGTTTGTGATCTGCCCACCGCACGTTCGATGTGTTGACACCCGGTCTTCCGTTTCACAGCCCTTCAATGCATGGCACACTGCTCGACCAGCGGGTCTTTGAGGCACTCGTACAGCGCTGTCTACCCATTCTCTATGATCACTTCCAGGAAGTTGATGTGCAGCTCTCGGTTGCATCCTTGCCATGGTTCCTCAGCTTGTGGGTTACGTTTGTTACTACCTGAATGCACTCTGATACGGGGTGTGAACAGGTTCATCAACAGCATGCCGATGGTATTTGCCTTCCGGATAATTGATTGTTTCTTCTGCATGGGTCCGAAAGTGCTATTCCAAGTCGGGTGCGTATCAAGGCCCTCATATTGTCCTATGAATAGCTGATCGTGACTGCTAATTCAGACTTGGTCAGTTGCATCTCCTAGTGACCGTTCAAGGTATTGACATCGCAGATCAGCAATATTGAAGATCAACGGCGAGGGTCTCCTTGAAGTCCAGGACGACGGTGGATTCATCCAGTAAGCTTAGTCAGGCGATCAACATGATCGGTTGCGCTAAGCTGCTCCCTAGGTTGATGCGCGAATACTTCTCCAAGTTGGGTGAATCGGCACATCCTGAGTCGTCCGACCCTCGCGCCCGTGCCATCACGAAGTTTCAAGAACTCCTCCTAGTATCCTTCCGCGAATTCTCCGTGATCTCGGACGACACCATCGTCACGGAGCGGCGGAGGTATCGCTCGGAGATCGTCCACAGCATCGAGTCGTTCTCCAAGCGCTCCGCCGTCCGGAACCTGAAGACACTGGGCCGGTATACCAAGGATCAGGCAGGATTGATCTACGATGCGCTCTTCAAGGCTATCTGCGTGATCCCTCCGCCTGCGACGTCGTTCCCTACCCCTGCACTGTTGACAACTAAGGATGGTGGAGAGGAACGACCGGAGACCCGGATCGGTCTACGGACGTTCAAAGTGTTCCTTAGCGAAATTTGTACGTGGGCTCGGGACGAGAGGGTCGTAACGAACGGTGTCTCGGTACGTACCGCCTTGTTGTTCCGAATGGGCTTGCGCTGATGATTTCGTAGTCAAGAGTTGAGCGCGATGTTGCGGACCACGAGCTCATTGACCGGCTTTTCTTCTTCTGGGACACCTCGTTCAGAGGGGCACTCTCATTCCAGGTATGTAACACGGGAATAGGTAGCCATAACCGGTCTAACGCCGTGCGCAGGATCTCGTGAATGGCCTGGACGGCGTCATGTTCAACGATCTCATGGAGAACATCGAGTGGTTCTTCAACCTACATGACAAGAATAAGGACGGGTACCTGACCAAAGATGAGGTTCTGACGTTGTCCGAGTCACTCCTGGTGAGTATGAATACTGTGGCTATTACGCATGTATTGACCAGTTCGCCCAGTTCATCTTCCGATTCGAGGTCGGCGATGCATACCTAGGAGCTGTCAGCCGGTTCATGTCCAATGCGTTTGAGTACGGTGACGCTCTTCTTCCACGGCCAGATGCTACGGACAATGACGATGAAGCACGGCCACCTCAAATTGAGTCAAATCAGCCCTACATGAATCTTGCGACGTCAGTTCTCGTTTGTGCTCGTCCTGATAGCGGCTAACGAGAACCTCGCAGATTCCGTATGGTAGTCCTCGCTGATGAGATTCTGGAATCGTTTTTCGAAACGGACTTCATTTCTACCTTCCGGCTTGAGCCTGTCCCACTAGAGATACCAACTTCCAATCCGTCCGTACTTGGGTCCCTCTGGTCCAATATCACGTCCGACGACAACCGCAAATTGCTCCACATCGTGACAGACCAAATCGGCCGGACGATTGGCAAGCACCAGGTGAGTTCCAACCTCGCTACCAGTGTCGAATTGGCTCAATATGACTGCGTGTAGGTGTACCACCGACCTGCCATCGGCAAGATCACGTCGCTAGAAGAGCCCAAAGCCCGCGAATCTCTGCTCACACCGACGATGCGGCGCTCCTCGTCGCAGGCGAGCTTCGACCCCCAAATTCCCGACAGCTCGTCGACGATGGTAACACCGTCCACGTCCACGTCGTCCTCGCTCCTCACCGTGGAGACGCCGACGCCCAAGTCGAAGCTCTCGCCGGCGGAGTACTCGCCGATGCCGAGCATGCTGCAGGCTGCAGCGAACGCCGCGGCGTATATGGAGCGCACGCCGTTCGCGATTGACGACGCGAAGGATGATGAAGAGGAAGAGGATGATGAAAGTGGGGTGGAGGACGATGGCGTGATGGACGAAGTAAGCTTCTTCCGTCTTGGGATTTGATGAGGTGCTCACTCCGCATTCTTCAGGTCGATGCCTTCCTTGAGGAGCATGATACTGGTCTCACAGACGCTGACCGTGAGCTTGCCAAAGGTCTGTCATCAGCAAAACCTTGAGGACTTCAATTTGATGTGTGTTTTTGCTAGATCTGATCAACGCAGAACCAGTATGACAGGGACTCTTGAACTCGTGTCAATTATTGTCGTGTCGCTTTTCGCATACTAGCTCTCTACAGATTGTACCAATATCTACAGGCGCCCATAACAACAGACAACAATGCATATTACACTACTGTTATACGATCCGAAAAGTACAGAAGCGATGATAGGCACACATAGGGGTCCACGACAGCTCGATGGACGACGGGGAAACGGAGACAGGTTCTAAGTTCGGCGGTCGGTCCAGATCCTAACGGTTAAGTCGGATTCCATGGAGGCGGATGCAATCATGTTTTGTTCGGGATGTGTCTGCGGAACAGAACCTCAGTCAAGAGGGGCGCAGAGAGGCGATACCCACTTACAGCGACGGCAACTACGACGTCTACAGAAAGAGAGGAGAACTCAGCAACCTGCTCACTGCGAATGAACACTGTCTTCCTGACCTGTGTGTCCTTCGAGTACCTGGACAATCTCGCGGCTCTGTAGGTCCCACAGGTAGACTTTATTGTCTTCGCTACCGGATACGATCCACTTGCCACCTGTGACGCTGAAGCACGCTGCGATGCAGTACTTCTCGTTCCTGTGGCCCATGTACGTCTTCAGACATCGCGACGTCTGGTAATCCCATAGACGAATGGCACTATCGTGTGCGGTCGAGAGGATGTACTTCGAGTTCGGCGAGAACTGTACGTGTTGGCTGCGAGGCGAGGTCAACGGACCATGAGAACGTCGGAAAAGTGAAGGCATACCATATAGCGTCGTGGCCTTCTGCCAATGTTTTGAGACATTGGCCGGACGTCGTGTTCCATATACGGCTACAGGATTCATGATTAGAGAATCACAGGCCCCACACCCGAGACAATTGTGACCCACATGAGACCATCGAGAGCACACGAAACGATGAGACTTGCATCTCGGTTAAAATGTACAGCAGTGACATAGTCTAGATGCGCATGTATAGTCTTGATGCATTTGCCTGCGGACGGATGAGTGCTCCTACTTGTGTCCATAGCACTCGGTCGCAAACCTTTCTGAGCATTCCAGATTTTGACGTCGCCTTCGCAGCCGCCCGAGACCAACAATGTCGACGAGGTGTTATAGTTCACACAAAAGACAAAGCTCGAGTGACCTCGCAATGTTCGTGTAGTAAGACCCTAGAGCCGGCATCAAAGTGTGATAAACGTCAAGGGAGACTTGCTGCGTACGGAATCCACATCCCAGATGCGAATGGTCTGGTCATCTGAAGCTGAGGCAAGGTACACACTATCAGATGACCAAGCTATATCTGAGAGGCCCTTGGTATGGCTGTTCAGGTTTCGGATCAACTCTCCGGTATAAGGTGACCAAATCTTGACAACTTTGTCGTTACCTACGCGCACAATTAGGTCAGGAAAAACTACCATGAACAAGGACACTCATACCACACGAAGCCAAAAATGTGCCATCTGGGCTGAATTTCACGGCAGATATTGAGGATGTATGGCCCCGCATAGTGTGGCGTAACTCATAGTGTGGGCGTTCGCGGGCGGTTCCTGCCGCAGGAGCTGATTGGGGCGGAGGTGGAGGCTGTGCGGGTTCCTGCCTCTCCGGAACTTGAGGGTCATCCTCTGTTGTCTGTGAAGCTGCATCATCGTCGGTTGACGACTCGTCAAGTCCTCGTAGAGGATCCATGCCGGAGTGATGAGAGCACGTGGGAAGATGGTAGTAGTCCGGAAAAGGCTACACCTTCTGAATATAACATGCGCAAACAACGTATTCGGCATCCTGGCTGAGATCAGTGGTACTGGTTCGGACACCCACCCACTGGCATGATGAAACATAGCTCTTTCCAAAGCTTCCTAACGCTTTCTCTTCGTTTTCAGAACTGATATCTAGTCATCACTTTGCAGAAGCAGCATTGGTAGTGGACTTCTGCCTAGAAGAGGCTGGCCCGGGGGCGCGTCCTCTTTAGCGGCACCTCAGTGAGAACCACCTGCAAGCGGTCTTCCGCCGAGTCTATGAGTTAAGCACGCCGCATTTTCATGTGAATGAAAGTGTGGAAACTGATGTCTGGAGAGATCGTTCACTGATCCCTGCCGGGTGACGTGTATGGCCACCATACACCCTCGTCGTCTGCGTCACCATCGCCGTACCTTCGTGGTGGTGCCCGTTCAACATGCATCTGCAAGAGATGGTAGCTCGGTGAGAAATCTTTCTGTTGTGATTGTTATTTCCGTTGGAGGAAAGAAATGCGCATCCATCCACCTTGTTCAAACAAACACCATGCTGTCTCACTTTCCAGCTGCTTGTATGCATGGTGCCCATGGTGTCCAGTCTTCGCAGAGTACATGATAAATATGCCGGAGACGGGGCACATCCATCGCCTTCACAGTCAGCCTGTAAGTTACTGCAACGCTCCCAGCAACCGCTAGCTGTCGTCTCTACCATGTTTCGCACCTGCCAATCTGCCTTCGATGAGGATGACTCTCTTCGCGTCCTCGGCCTCCTCCGTGCGGCGGTGATCAAGAGTCAGTACGACTTGCGGCTCCCAGGAAGACTGGCCCCCTCCTCAGCGAGTCTTGGCGAGTGCATCGACACCCTCACAGTGACTACCACAGGGTGCCCCAAAATTGCCGGTGTAGAGCCCGTCGACGCCGAGTACGTCTGTCCGAAATGTGGTGTCGCGTTTACTAGACCGGACATGCTCCGCCGACACATGGGAGGCAATTGTCCCCAGGCTTAACGGTGAGACACACGTCGGTGTATACCGTTGTTGGCTCGGCTCAAACGACTAATATCGCAGTATCTGCACCTTGACTACCCATAAGAGTACTCGACACTATATATCGTATGTCAGGCGGTTCTGAAAATCCTCCATCGGCTCTTTCATAGCCTACTCGTCTAAAATTCCCTTCTCTCGTCTACCAGCCCTCTTTACTACGTTTCGCTGTGCTAGTCATATACTATTGCCTGATACGCGCTGTACCTTACTTTTTATTTACATTGCGTCCCATCGATGTGATCCTATTATACAAACAGCATCTCATCTGGAGTTCGAGGTATTGCACCTCTACGCTCCATGTTCCAGTGCTGGCCCTGTATATCATACTCACGTATTCTGTGCAGCAGTGTTCTCGAGATGAAATGTCGATACTCTCCGGCTCTGTTCATGAGTCAGACATGATGATGTTTGCAACACAATCAATAAAACGATGGATATATCTGTCGACGGAATTCCTACGTCGGCTAGGCACTCTGAGTCGCAAACCTTTCTGAGCAATCCAAATCTTGACATCACCTTCGCAGCCGCCAGAGACCAGCAATTTCGACGAGGACTTTTACTTCACACAAAAAAGAGCTCGAATGCCCTCGCAACGTCCGCGTAGTTAGACCCTAGAGCTCGCATCGCCAACTGCCAAGGGATATGTACTTGCTGCGTACGGAATCCACATCCCAGATGCGAGTGGTCTGGTCATCTGAAGCTGAGGCAAGATACACGCTGTCAGATGACCAAATGATATCTGAGAGGCCCACTGGCATGGTACATAGTTAATAGTTTACCCTTCACGTTTGCATTGCTCATTCCTTCTGAGATTCGAGTAGGTCTTGTTTGTACGAGTGGCGCGTATTATTGTGTAGCAGATGCCTACGTTCAATTCAGTTTTTCACTACCATAAAACCTGATTCCACATTGACCAGGCGAAGACCGTCTTGACTCTATAGGAGTATGTGAAGGACGTCCCGAGAGTTGTTGGCTGTAGGCGACCATTGTCAAATTCAATACCTCATCACGAGCAATATTGCCCCCGAGTCGGACGGACATCGAGGTTGTGATGCAGGCGCAGGTGTCGTCCGATTCTGACCCCATAACCACCCAGCACGTGACTAGCAGAACAGCCACCTGGACCTCGCGGTTTGCAATCTTAATGTGCATCCACTTGTGCCATGTTCTCACCGCGATAACGAGGGGGAAAAGCCCTTCCTCATGGAACAATAACTTATGCTACCTTTGCTTTGGCGTGTCCTCCTTATGTCAGTGGTGTGCCAGCGGCGACTTAGTGAAACCACCTGCTAGCGGTCTGCTGGGCCCTACCTCAGTGAGTAGTAAAGCATACCGCAGTTTCTTGTGAATGGCATTTCCGCCCTTCCAGAGTTGGCAAGCAGCGTACTATGTGCTGACATATCGAGGGTAAGGGCTAGTCTGCATTAGACACAGAAAGATGGTAGTGCGCCATGTCTCAGGTAAGTATCGGAATAGCCTAGCAGCCTCATTCTGTGCTCATTCCCCGTGGTGTCTCATGACTGAGAAAGCATGGAAATTGACGTTGATCACTGCTAGGTGACGTGGAGGGCCACAATACACGTTCGTCGTCTGCGCAACCATCGCCGCACTTTGATGGTGATGTATGTTCAACATACACCGGCAAGAAATGGTTCTTGGGTGGATATGAAACGTTCGAGGTATTTCTGTCGTGATCGTTATTCCTGTTGGAGGAAAGATTAGAGCCATGTGCGTATCTATTCACCTTGTTCGAACAAACACCGTGCTGTTGCATAATTCCAACTGAACTGATGCTGATATGGCAGGTAGGCTAAGATCGACACATACCCCTCACTTCCGCGTGGAAGGTCTTGGTATGACACTAGCATGCAGGCGGAGGAAATGCGCGGGATGAGCACCTCAGGGTACCGTGGGCATGGTGGTATGTTCTCCGTACATTTTTTTCCATCACTCAGGCTGTCTTTCTACCTAGTGTTTCACGACCCTGGTGTCTGCGTGTATCAGATCTTTGCTGGTGGGTTAGAACACCAGAGCAATGTCGCGAGGTATTGAGCCCACAGAGAGATGTATGAAAGTAGCCAACCGGTAGCTGAACGGCATTGGAATCAACCCAGTACTCCTTACCATCCTCCGCAATTCAGTCATGGCCGGCCAAGAGAGCAACTTCAAGGGGCCCTTCGTCTGCAAATACTGTCAGGCGGCGAGCTTCCGGACGAAGCAAAGCCTCGACAGGCATCGAGGGGGTAATTGCCCCGCCAACAACGTGCAGGGGGCAGCCCAGCAAGGAGCTGCCCCGCAAGCTCCCAACCCGCAGGCAGCTAACCCACAAGGCAACGCATAAACGTGGGTTATATTCACACTACGTACCATGTTGGTGCAATCGTATCATGCATACTGTATCTCATTCAGATTTCCAGATGTTGCATTTCTACGCATGAGCTAGCTTCGTACTAGGATAGTTACTCCTGTGCATCTCGAGATGAGGTGCCGATACTTACCGGCCCCGGCCGTTCTGACGGCTCTGTGGACTGGAGGTTTGTAAAATGGTGTTTTAGATGCAATTAATGCAACGATGAATATATCTGTTGACTTGCTACACCGTGGCCTCATCACCTAAGAGCAGCTTCAGCGCTTCCAGATATCGTTTCCTCGTACCGTCCACCACGCTAGCTTCCATCTCCCAGCCTTGCCCTTCTTTACCCTCCGGACCGCTCTCGAGCCCCTTCCTGAAGCCTACGCGAGTCAGCCAGTCTCGCAAGTACTGCTTATCGAAGCTTGGCTGTGATCCTCCCGGCTTGTACCCCTCGGCGGGCCAGTAGCGCGACGAATCCGGTGTGAGTAGTTCGTCAACCAAGATCAACTGTTCTCCGCCAGAGGGGGACGGGACAAGACCGAACTCGAACTTCGTGTCTGCCAGGATCAGACCACGGGTGAGGGCGTATTCTGCGGCGGCTGTGTAGAGTTGAACGGCCGCAATGGATATCTTGTCATATATCTCTTGACCGACGATAGAGGCAGCTTAGCGAGGTGGTACGTCAATATGGATAATGACATGCGGGAAAACTGAGAGCCTACCTCGCTCTGGGGAGATGTTTTCGTCGTGCTGACCTTGTTCGGCTTTCGTAGAGGGTGTGAACAAAGGATCTGGAAGCTTCTGTGCCTCGACAAAACCAGTCGGAAGATTGATTCCATGGACAGTGCCAGACTTCTTGTATTCAGCCCACCCGGAACCTAGAAAATGCTATGAGATGTTGAACATGCACCGTGATTTTGGCGTGTCCTACCTGTGAGGTAGCCGCGAACTATAGCCTCAAGAGGTACGACCCTCGCCTTTCTGACAAGCATGGCCCTTCCCTCTATCTGGCTACGATACTGCCTGACTTCCTCGGGCATCTCGTCGACATTTGCGGTTACGAAGTGTGTCGGGATGATGCCCTTCAACTTCTCGAACCAGAAGAGGGACATATTCGTTAGTACTTTCCCCTTGTCCGGTACGCCCTGTGGGAAAGGTCGGGTACAGTGAACATACTGAAACAAATTGGACGGACGTTGCGTAGGATGACGTCGTACGCTGAGATGCGGTCCGTAGCTACGAACAGGAGGTGTTCCGGCGAAGACGTCGCGTAGACATCGCGAACCTTGCCCCGGGAGATCAACCTGAGGGCGGGTAGCTCAGTGTTGATCAGAGCAGTGTCGGGCATTGTATGTGATGGATGAGAGCCAGGAGAGTGAACAGGAAGATCGCTCAAGCGCGCACAAGATCTGTGTTGCGATCGTAGTGTGGAGCCCGAAAAGGCAAGCCCCTAGAACGATCCGGGGGAGCGAGCGTCGAACGAGATAGACAGTACAACTGAGAGGAAATTTCTGCTACTGTAGTGTACATTGCAGTTTCATCGTGCGTTTGAATAACATAACGATAATTAGTCTGGTCTGCCTCAGCCGAATCTGCACAAGGCCCGGTCCTCGACCATGGCGTCTGCTACTGGCAGTGAGCAGCATCCGCGCAAGATATCGTAGCTGAGCATCGTGACGCTGAAAACCCAAATCGGTTTGGAGCTCGCTGCGTCGTTGGCACGTAACAAGGTCGATCTGCGTTCCGTGAGAGGTCTAAGCGGATACGCAGTCCATGATCTCTCGCCAGACCCCTGGGTATCATCCACAAAGATAACACCCTTCTTCGCCCAGTCACATACGTCGACATCTCTTCCGGTACCCCAGTTGCATGCTTGAAACACGGATTCCAGGCTGTGCACTTGTTGGCCTGTCGGAAAGATAAGTTTGGATGGCACACGCCAGGCTGGTCGGGGTGCGTTCCCAGGCGTGGCTAGCCAGACGACCGCGTCTCGTAGAAATCGTCCTATGGGCGTAGAGGCGAAGTCGGTTGTGGTCATAGAGATGAACCCCGTTATGGTCGTAGTACTCCCTTCTGCTTTGTGGGACAGGCCTACAAGGTGCGTGTCGACAACAATATTGGAGTCATCTATGAGAGGCTCGCTCGCGCTCATACGCTTCGAATGGACGCGAAGGCCAACGTCACTTCTCGGAGGAGAGGGAGGAGAGAGCGGAGCATAGTCGGAGCTCGGGGACGTTAGTGTTTCCTTCCTGTCGAGAAGTTGCCCGCGGCGGGGTGGGTGTGCAATGGATGGCGGGGACGGTAGACGTGTGACTTTCGCCGACACAACGGCAACCGACGGTTCGCTCGGCGATGCACCTCCACAGTCATCAGCGACCGGTGACGATGACAAAAGGTTGGTCATAGATCCCAATGCTCTTGTCACCCTCGGCGACTTCAGCGAATCGGGCAGAGGTCCTCCAGTATTCTCCTCGTCCCCACTATCATCCGGATGCGACCGATACCTCGGCTCCGCGCTGGCCTTCGATGTCCTCGTCTTCTTGTCGGTTCTCCTGTCAGCCACCTCGAGTTTCTCCTCCCATTCAGCTTCTGTTCGCTTGCGCTTCAAAGGGCACTTGACGCCGGGGGAGCTCGGCTTGCCCCAGAGCTCGTTGCACCAGTCTTCGACGTCCTTGTGCGATGACTCGTGGCCGACCGCCTCCCGTGCGATCCGCTGGAACTCATCGAGCGTCGCGCCGTCTCTCCATGAGCGTTCGTTTGACCGATAGACCTTCGTTATGCGTGGAAAGCGTAGTTCGTAGAACTGAGTCGAGTCCTATGAGTTGGCAGGGGTCACAACGCGCGTGACACATACCTTGCTGTGCGTTGCTTTGGTGAAACTTCCGCCGATGACCTCCGCGAGGATCGGGACTGGGAGGAGCACGGCTGGAGGCGGAAGTCCTTGAAACACATTGTATGTGTATGCGACTCCATGGAGTGTCTGAGGAGGCCGAGGAGGGATGAGTACTCTTTTGTAGCACGAAGCGATGTATTCCACCTTCCCGGGCTCATAGCGTACGAAGTCAGAGCTCTTTATGCGAAAGTTCAGTTGCTCGAGTTCCTCTCTACTCAGCCCGTAGGATGCTGTGAAGAACACCTCGAAGTGTGGTGTGCATCTTGCCTAAAAAGGCCCATCCGCATGAGGCCGACTGTGAACAGCAAGTGGGAGAGATGGGACCTACGTCAGCTTTGACAGCTTGAGCATTCGCCAATGCTCCGATGTAGAATGTGGTGTACACCGTAGGTGCGACTAGCCACCACGAACACCAGTCACGTAAATGTCTAGCCAGGACACCAAGCAGAGACACCCACCTCGGAGTTCCCTAGCCCTGTCCTTCTCCCACGAAGCACCCACCAACACGAGGTCCAGGGCGTCTCCATAGCCTTCGATGTAATCCTTCTTCAGCTACATTCCACGCTGAATTAGCCTGTGTCTGGGTACACAATCACAAACCACGCGACCCACCTTCACCCACGGCATCCGCCAGTCATTGTATGCAGCCTCGTGTGCTTTCAACACCAGGCCCTCCTGGTGGTCTGCGATAATTTCCGCGAACACCTTGCGTAAGCGCGATTCTGGGTCTACCGCGTGGCCGTCAGGACGCATGTCGATGGCTATGCGGTCCGCGAGCATGACATGCCCAGGTTTGAGGTGGAGGAGATCGTCCAGGGTCTTGCGCCGGGAGAAGTACGGCGATGAGAGGAGAGACACGCCGTCTACGACAAGGACGTCGAAGAAGACGAGGGCAAGGTGCCGTGCACCGTCGTCAGAGGCATTCGAGAACAGAGAGCATTGCGAGCTGACGCGACACAAGACGAGCTTAAGAGGGTTGTGGATGAGCGGGGAAGAGCCTACGTACCCTTCCACAGTATCCTGCGAGGAGGTAGTGATCTGCTTGGGATGCCGGGTATGTCGTGGGCCGACAGCGGTCGTGCCGATCAAGCTCCGGATGCGCCAGAACTCTATGGGCATACTCGTTGTAATCTATATCCTTGGCGTATGGTGAGTAAGCACGTACCGTCGACGCGGTGGAGCGCGTCAGAGTAGGCTACCATCTCCGCCTCCAGGACTATGTTGCGCTTCACCTTACAAGAAGCTGTTCCGTACCCGATGGCGTCCAGAATGATACTAATCCCCTTCTTCAATACGCTGCCTTGTACATTGCAAGGGGAACACGTACGGATGGATAGCAACGCGATCCATGGTCGAGTCTCGACCGCTCTTGCTGTAGATGGTGATGCGAGGGCAATCTGAGGAGATATCGACGTGGATCTGAGTCCGCTCGCCATCATACTTGGTTTCTGCCCACACTTTATCCGAGCCGTGCAGAAGGCGGAGAGTGTGTGCGCAGCCCTGTCCTTTTGAGCATTTGGTGATCTGGACACATAGGAAGCATGAGTTGCGTGCCCTGTCAGTTTTAGGAAAGGACCCGTGATACCTGGATGGGTGTACCAATCTTCGGAGCCAATGGCGACTCTCTCGGTTTGTTGAGGCACAGTCCTTGCTCATAGACCAAGGCTGCTTCGTCAAGCAATGCGCGGACGCGATATGAAGCCAGCATGCGCCCACTTGTATCCCAGATACGCATGGCGTCAGATTTGGACAGTTGTTCCACCGCATTGCTCTTGTAATGCATCAACAGGGACGTGTAGTGCATCTCATCCTCCGGAAGAGGATACAGCAATGGCCGGAGGTCTTTCAGAATAATTTGTGTGACGACGCAGGCTTCGGACGCAGACAATCGACTGTAGAGTGTCCGTATGACGTCGGACCGTGGTCTGCTCTTGAGCGAAGACACGGAGGCGGAATCTTGGCGCACAGAATTTGCTGAGAAGGCAGATCTGGAGGCTAGCGTTGAGAGCAGAGCGTCGACTTCCTCAATGCTCAGCTGGCTGGCCGCGCCCTGGCTACAAGTGAGTATATGCTTCGTGTATCAACTATCGAACTTACTTCACTATCCTCCAGCACCTTGCGAACTTCGTGGCCTAAGCACCCGACGGCGGTCTCAGCTTTCCACGTGGCGAGCCTCTGCCCACGTCCGTGAAGCGTGTGGGACATGCAAAGCGCTTTGGAAATAGCATGTGCTAATCGCGTTTCTTGCATATCGTATTTTCTCTTTGCGTCTTCCTCGGGGAAGAGGAGGCGGAATATGATGGCAGTTGTCCCCGGAGGCAGAGGATCATATCGACGATGCAGTTCCGAGACCCAATTTTGAAAGGTCTGCACGACGCTTGATCTCGAGTGGTGACTTTTCGGGCCACGAACATTGGCCTTCCGGGGTTTGATACGAGCTATATGTTCAACGAGGGATACGAAGCTGGAAAGAGTCGTCGATCAGACGCGTTTTGCAAGAATACGGGAAACAACTCACAAGGAGAATGGAATCGATGTCGATGAGGGTTGATCTGCCATTTGCAGGAGGCCACAGAGGGGTATGTACACGAGAGGGGAAGACAAGAAGCGTGCGCCACGGACGCGTCGGACAAGGCGCGCGGGCCAAACCCGCGACTCCGGCGCGGTCACGTCACAACCTACACACCTTCCAATTCGAGAAATGATGATGAGCGCGCAGTTGGTGGCGTCCCCCCGCACTTCGTCTCATCTCCCATGTCGGGACTGAGTCGCCATGTCTATCTCCCGCTACTACGCAGTATAACGAGAAAGTTCTCATCCGGCTCCTCCAAAGACATCTTCTCCGACAGTGGAGCAGCCGATATCCTCGTCACGGTCGCAAAAGCAGGAGACCTACCACAGCTGCAACGTCTTCCTGAAGTGAGCCAGTCTGTTTGTTCCGGCATCCATACAGCCCTCATAGCGGAGCTCAGGTCATTGTGACAGGTACTCTAGTGCAATTCATACTCGATACGCGTCGCTCACCGTGCTGCAGGACGCGCCAACGTAGGCAAGTCTACTTTGCTCAACGCTCTTCTTGGGCGTCGCAACCTTGCACGCACCAGTCAAAAGCCGGTTAATTTCGCATGCTATGCTCCTCTGTACGACTCAGTACTGACTTCATGTACAGGGTCGAACACAGACTCTCAATTTCTACCGCGTCGGCCGCGAACCGGGGAAACTCATCTTGGTGGATGCTCCTGGCTATGGCACGCGAGGCCGCCCGCAATGGGGTGCGCTTTTCAATCATTACGTAAAAACGCGAACAGAGTAAGCGATTCCTCCAGGACATGCAGCGTCGTTTGACGCGTGTAGGCTACGGAGGATCTATCTGCTGGTCAATGCAGCGCACGGGCTCAATGATGCGGACCGAGCTATGTTGCAGTCGCTGGACGAACAGTGCCAAGCGGCATCGAGTACAACGTTCACCCTACAGGCTATCATCACGAAAGCGGACAACCTTCTGCGGTCTGCCGATGGTCGAGGAGCTATCAGGGCCATCCAAAAGGACATCTTCGAAGCTGCCCCGACATGTTTACCAGCCATCGTTACCGCAGCACTCGACGATACCCGCCTGGGGATTGATGAAATGCGGAAGAGTATAGCGGAAGCATGCGGTTTGACATGAAATACTGTCGTTCTCGAGATCCTTGACGAAGATAGTCGGGCGTGCCGCTAGTCAAAGGATGCCACAGCTGCTGGTACGCAACATAGCTGCGGTATCTTGCAGTGCCCCGCTCCGTTGCAATGACCAGGCCTTCTCTTCCAAAGTTCATTCGCTAGACAAACGCACACGCACTTTCACTTGACTTACGGAGTCGCTCCCGCCAGCTCTCAATCACGGCATAGGGCTGGTCGTCGCCCTGGTAGCAGAGCTCACCTACATGCCGGCTAATGATGATTTAACGAATACATTATGGCTGAACGGACTAGACGTTGCTCGTCGCGATATTGGATAGAGAGGCGTATCTTCGACGCTTCTCTCATTGCGCTGACATGGGCTATCGCATGCGGAGGTCGACCGAGCACAGTATTGATACATTGTGGCGTCCTCTTGCGAGTCTGGAGTAACACAAAGGTCTCTTCAAGTCGGTCAGTGGAAACCCTATGCGTCCTCGGTATACAGGACTGATCTTAGGTTTCAAGGCGTGTCGGGTGCGCATTGTGCAGTTTTCTTTTCCTCTGGGCAGCCTGGCAATGGGACATATGTCGAGGGCGATGTCAATCGCTGTTCTCGATGGGGACGTGCACCTTAGTGAACTGTTTGGTCGGATCTCAATCCTGAGGTGTAACGCCGATGCGCATGTCCACAAGTGATACGTTTGCCTACTCTCCTATCGAAGCGACGTCGCCCTTGTCGCCCACGGCACACATCACGGTTCAAGAACATTGATATAACATGAAGATATCTGTGGTCCGTGGTAAGCCATCTTCCCCTCTCCAAAGATACTCATTGCGATGAAACATTCCACCGGGGCGGTCTAGTAGGCCGTGGACATTGGGTCACCTAACCTCTCCGGAGTGGGGGGAAGGAGAGATACCTATCTGGCAATTTGAAGCTCACTCCGCGATCATCGCCTGTTGCCACTGGCCACTGACGGAGCTGAAGCCCGCAACGCATGTGCAGAAGGTGTTCGTACACAATCATATGATGGCCTGTGCGGGTCCATCTCGACACCTCACACGCGCAGGAGCTATCGATCTCGACAGAACGTACCGTGTTCCGCTCCCCAATTCGCCTCCGAGATGCATCGGCTACGAGCCCAGGAGGAAGGACCCTGCTTGGTTACATCTATTCGCCAACCCTGTCGAAAGATCCGATCAAGACGCTGTGAAGGGAAGTATGTACTGTGTTTGACCGATTTTGCGGTGCCCCCTTTGACTCTGCTCTCTCAAGTGAACGAGGGCCCTGAAGCGGAAGATCGGAGACAGGCACCGCCTTCGTCCACAGAGACAGTGATTGTCTCATCGACAGCATGGCCTCGAGACCCTTCTGGATGTCATGTCCACGCATTCGTATATAGATTGTTGAGGGGCACGCACCATGGACTGTATCCTCAATATCATTTCAATATGCCGCCTCCACCACCACGCACGACTGAAGTGACAAACTTGTGAGTCGATGTCTGCCTTGAGCGTGGTTCTAACAAGACACTACTGTTTTCTCTAGGGTTGGTCCCCCGGTAAGGACTGCTTCTGTATCAAAGACGTCAAGTTTCACGCCAGCTCCGCTGGTTTATGGTGCAGCTTATCGGCTTGTTACTTGACTGGGCACTCACAGGTGTGCTATCGAACCAACTTTGTGAGTAACGCTCGCCTTGTTACGGCTGCATTCCCCACGTTGAACGCTCCTGCAGATCTGTATCATACCTGCTTCCCAAACGACAGTTCCTGGTTGAAATGCCTCCGTGGGTCTTGCCGTTCTATGGTCGGACAGCATTCTAGCTCACAGCACGACTGCCCAGTATACGGAACGGTCATATTCGAGTGGGTCCAGACGGGACTCTTGACTCACAACGCCTTCTTCGCATACGTGGAGAACTACGGCAACTTAAATGATCTCGTTCCAAACCACTACGCTTGGTTTAGCGCGGCAGTCATGTGTGCCTCTGTGTCGTTGGTCGTGCAGTCGTTCTATGCATGGAGGATCCTCCACGTCGGGAAGTCTCGCCTCCTGGTCGGGGCGATAGTAATTGTACGTCGGTCGCACTATCAACTGCACGTCTACAATGATTCGGGGTATGGCAGCTGAGCCTGGCACAAGCGGGGGCCGGCATTGCTTTCGGGGCAATGGTGAGTACTGGTCATCGAAAACGAAGCATTGACAGCACTTACACCTTCCTAACAGCTGAAACGGTCGAATGCCACTATCACAGAGTCTGCGAACTTCAAGCCAGCATTGATCGTAAGTGGCGATAAGCTCACGTTGACCCCATGCACAGGTTGACTAATACTCACCACAGGTCTGGTTGGTTGGAAGTGCCCTGACGGACGTGCTAATCGCTGCTGTGATGACTATCTTGGTGAGCCTGTCCTCAACAAAATCGGACGTTCACTGATGTAATCTAATTGCAGATGCTGAGGTGCAAGACCGACTTCAATACGGCGACTGACAAGATGGTCGGTCGACTGATCCAGCTGACCATCGAGACGGGTACACTTACAGGTCAGTCATCGTGACGTCTCCTCGCATGCTTGTCATGTTCTCTATACCCAGCGACTGTCGCCGTCTTGGGAGTGGTTCTCTGCCTCGCATTGCCTGTGAGTACGCTACTTTCCTATGGCTGTACGGTCTGCAGTGCTGAATGGGCTTCACGACAAAGCAACAGGATTACTATCTTGTCCCGTAGGTTCTTGACACATCTATGAGACGATCTCTTTTCACACTTGCTCTCTGCCAGTGCCCAGGTCCTCAGTAAACTGTGAGTCATGACCCGACATCATGCTCACGTTGTGCTCACGAATCGCTAGATACGCAAACACCCTCCTGACCTCTTTAAATAACCGTGTCCTGATCAAGCACAGGAAAAAGTGGTCGACAACCCGCCCCTCGCAAACTGACCGCGAGGTTCATACAATTGATGTCTACGCCCAAGGAACAGGAGATGAGAGCCGTGCTTCGGCGCAATTCACAAGTGTCATCGGCATGGTTGACCTCACGACGGTCGATGTATTCGATAAGAATCGACAGAGAAGTGATGGCGAGACTGCAATCGAATCTGGCTCTTCTGGGTGCCCGTAGGGATGCCAGAACTACGTAGAGTTCGCGTTAGTTAATTGTGTTTATACTACGGACAACAGCTCTTGTTTCACGAGCCCGTGATTCAGTTCATGATCAACTCTGGCCTGCCACCATATCTCGCTTGCAGTGAGCAATGCAAATAAGCGAACTACACGTTCAGTTTTTCCATCTGAAGAGAACACATGAGCATGACCGAATCAACACCTATACTAGCGAGCAACTCACATCTTGACCGTGCGATCACGGCCCCCACTGACAATTTTATCCGCCACGAAGTCTACACAATACACCTCGTCGGTATGTCCAGGTAGGTCCGTTTTCAGTTTGTACGTCTTGAGATCCCAGATCTACGCCCACGCATGAGCCAACAGTTTCGCAGCGCCTTGTTCCAGCCTAAAGACGTACCTTGACCGTGCTATCCTTACTTGCGCTGACGAGGAGCCTCGAGTCGGCACTCCAAGTCAGCCGGTACACGGCACCGATATGTCCCCGAAGGGTTGCGACGAACTTGCCCGTCCGCCCGTCCCACAATCTGACACTATTATCCCATGCCGCGCTTGCCGCCCACCGCCCATCCGGACTGAACGCGACATGCGAGACCTGTCGCTGGTGGCCCGTGAGCCGCGCAACGGGCTTGAGCTTCCCGCCACGCGCGGTGGCTTCCTCTGAGGCCGCGGAGGAGCCTGCGCGGGAAGGGAAGAGCGACCAGAAGAAAAGTGTATGGTCGTCGGACCCTGAGATAAGCGTCTCGCCGTTGGCCGACACTAGCTTGTTGTAGCGCGCGAGGGCGAGAGTTTGAGCTATTAGGTACGTCAGTGGCTGTCAGACACGTCGTTGAGGTGTCCAAGGGCATCTGTGTCGCGAACGCTGTGGCTGGCTACATGCGCCCTCTAGGTCATCGCTGGAGGGCGTATGTAACTAGCCCAAGCGGCACCATCATGTAGCGTTCTGCAGGTAGATGGGGATTACCCGCCACGCTCAAGGGTGCGGCACAGTCCAAAGGGGACATACCTTCATCATCAGACGCTGGCTTCTTGCCCGTGTGATCATATGGACCTGTCCGCAAAACGAAGTCTGTGTTGATTGTCAAAGTCGTAACCCAGTGGGCATGGTCCTTCAACGTGTGCAGAGGTCGACCCTGCGACTATGTTCAGCTACGAATGAGAGCGAATTTGATGAATCGCTTACCCCGTTCGCGTCCCACACTCTGATCGTCCGATCACTGGAGGCAGTGTATAGCACACCCTTGCCGTCCAGACCGCCGCCGCCCCACCGGACAATGTTGACGCTGGCAGTATGCCCGCCAAGAGCATATTCACACCGCCGCGTGGAGGTCGACCATACGCGAACCGTACCATCCTTCGAAGAGGAGGCCAATCGTGGAGCCGAAGGATTCCTGCAGGGCGTGTTGGAATGGTGGAGTGGGCATGAGGTATAAGTGCGAGCTTACAGATGAATTGGCTCCCATGCTAATGAGGTGACCCATTTTGTATGGCCTTTGAGAGCGTCGCCTATGGGCTTGCCTGCTTTTGGATCCCACAGACGAACATGACCATCGTGACCACCTGTGGCGAGCTTGCGCTCCATAGCTTCCCATTCAACGCAAAGCACCCAGCCTTTGTGGCCGGAGAGTATATGCGATGGTGTCTCCGTGAACAAGTCCCATAGCCGGGCGTTGCAATCCCCCGATCCGGTGGCAAGCAGATTGCCCGTAGGCGAGAAAGAGGCGCAAAGGATCGGAGACGTGTGACCTAGTTACCGGAAAGCGATGAACGTGGCAGTCAATGTGCAAGTTAGGTAACGCACCAGACAGTGTCGATGAGCAGCGGGTTGCCGGTCGGACCTTAAACACTGCTTGAGGCGAACACCGAATCACGAACACGTCTTCGGGAGTGAAAGCATGCGATGGATGTGTGAGTACGTCTTCCTCTATGGATTTGGTGATGACAAGTTGAGTGGGTGCTCCTGGGGTAGTAGCATCCAGAGGCAGGGCGATATGGAACGAGAAAGGGACTGGGTCCTCATCCTGATCATCATGCGTTGAGCCTCCTTACAAGTAGCACGCATCAGTGGTAGAGCACTTACCTTGGTATTGAGCTTGTTGACCAATGCCTCCAACCCTTCCCTAGTAACATTCGCAGGCAAGTTAACTGCAGGTGCGAGTGGTTCTCCATTTTCCTCGGATACAAATTGCACAACGACATTGGGTGATGGTTTTGGTTCCTCTAGCTCTGGCTCTGGTACACCATGATATACTTTCTGTCGTTTTGGGGGCGGTAACAGCGTCGCCATGATGAATAGGAAGGAGGAAAAGAATAATCCACAGCCCGCCGAGTCGGTCCTTGAGAGAGCGTAGCTAGGCGCCCACTCACCTCGATCGAAACTTTTGCTCCAGAAATGGCAAGTGCATAGTCACGGTCACGGTATCGCGTTCTAGGTTCGACACAAACCCCTCGCGTGTAACGCGGAGGGTCTTAGTATGAGACTTATCGCGTTCAAGCTGATTTAGTAATTACATGTAGCACGCGAAATATTGCCAGTCATCTATCAGAGGAAGAATTGCGATATATGTATATTCGTACTAACGAATCGCATTTACTGTGCTATGCTCTCAGAGTTGGCAAATACATACAAAGCAGAGCTTGGAAACCTGAATACATCTAGCTGAGTACCAACACTGACCGCCTGGGTATGCTGGCCCCTGCGAGGGCGTAATTGATGCGCGCAGGCATACCTCGTTGGAAAGTCAGACGCTTCTCATAGTCAACCACATTCAGCTGCCGTTCGAAGAGCACTGCCTGAGGACCCCAAGTCCATGATGAGATCGAGAGCGTGTTGCGAACGGGGCCGCATGAGGCATGTGAATTCCCGCGGATGGCTGTCAATTTCACCGAAGCGATGTCAATCATGGCCTCCCTTCAATAGTAAATGACAAACCTCGTGAACCCTGGAGAGAACGCCATAGGAGGCGTGACCTCTCTTCCGTTGTCGTCTACTGTCCGCTTAATGTCGAAGGTTGCGATGATGTTCGCGATCACTAGCCACAAGCTGTCGTCTGCGAAGCGTTGACCGGGGCATGCTCTTGCGGATGGTACGTCAGATTGAACCTCAGTGGTAAGATGGAGGCCATACCGTCTTCCGAACGAGAAGATGTAGTCTTTAGGATCTAATCCTGCGCTCAGCCCAGTCGCGGGGTCGATGAATCGCTCTGGACGGAAGGCGTCTGCGTCTGAATAATAATCTGCATCATTACCCATTTGCCTACGAGGAGTCAGTGAGGCCAATCTGCTAAGAGTATAGCGTGTACTCGCCAGAGGTTCGATATGGCCCACGTCCCCTTCGGGATGTGGAAGTCACGGAACTGGTCGTCTTCATTCAATCGACGGGGTAGACCTGATGAGAAGAGTTGTTCCATCAATATTCTCGGAGTGAACGATAGATCGTGACGTACTGATAGGCAGTGGTACATTGATCCTAAGCACACATGGGTTGAGCAAACAGAAACTACCGCAAAAGCGACGAAATCACCAACCGGTAGACTTCCTTGAGGATAGCATCCACGTATGGAAGCGACTGTCTGTCACTGAGCTCTGGGAGTCGAGAGTTGCCTACCACCTCGTCGATTGTCTCTTGCGCTTTCGCATACACGTCTTGATGTATGGTCATCGCGAGGATGAACGTCTTGAGAACGATCTCAGTCTGCAATGTCGTGGCACGGAAATAGTCATCAAGTCAGTACGCAGTGACCGGTTTTGGATGATTAATTACTAACAGCTTCATAGCCGGCTTTCAGCCATCCAGCGTAAGACCTTCCACCTAATGTTCTCGAGGAGCGACTACATACCGAGATAGAGCGTAAGAGCCACAGACTTTATCTCCTCTTCCTCTTTCATTTGGTCACTGCCAAGACTTGATATCGACGAGCGCTGCTGCAGAAGAGATGCGATGAATGAGTCGCTCTCATTCTCCTCCTCCTGGAAATCACATGAACTAACGGCCCGAGTGTATGACTAGGAGTATGATAGGCGTACCATCATTGCCTTTGCTTTCTGGAACAGCTCGTCTGTGAGCCGACGCATAGTCGGCCGGAGAGCCCATATGTCGGCTTTCAAGACCGAGAATGGCATCCACGAGGGGATATATTGCACTTAGACAAGGGCTTAATCCATGAGCTGTGGGTACGCGGCAGACCGACACCTACAACATGGGAAATGATCCACCAAGGCAGCGGCTGGTGACCCTGACTCAACGAAGCCTTGAAGGAGGGCTTCGGACGCTTGGAAGACGGCCTCACCCCGTATCTTCCCGTACGTCGAATCCAATAGCAACGTTGAGACGCAGCTGCCCACAAGTAAGGCTCAGTAGGGCAAGGAGGTGTAGAGATACCCACTGCCTAATATGGACAATAAAGTCCTCCGGAGTTTGGGCCAACCGAGACACAGCTCCGTCGTCGCCTCGCGCTGCATGGGTTGCCATCGCACTAGTGCGGCTTGGTCGACGAAGTTGGCCTGTATCCACTTGCGACTCCGGCGCCATTGTTCACCGTATGGCAAGAACGGTACCGCGACGTCGAAGCCGATTCTGTGCATGTTATCAGGCGCGCGTGGTGTGCCGGTTAGCCACACCCACGTACGGAAGGCGAGGCGGACTTACATCCGCATAAGATGGAAGGGTGGGCGGTCCGAGTACTTTGCCCCCTTCGCCTCCAGGAGCTCTTTCGCGGCCTGCAAGGAGTTGATCACCAGCGTAGGCTGCCGGAAGACCCTCAAGAAGACGAGGTCGCCTGTGGATTGCGCGCCGGACAATATCAGTGTTCAAACGTTCACACCTGAGCTGAGAGTATATTGCATGTATCCACTAACCAAACGATTGAGCCCATTGACCGAGTGTACGGTGTAGGAAGTCATGCGGCAGTTGAAGAGCATTGCCGACTACAGGTAATGGTCGCGGTCCGGGTGGTAAAGAGGTCGAGGTCACGTTCTTCCGAGTCCTCCGTCGATATCGGGAGAGACAGAGTAGTACGCCTATCAAAAGGAAGCTTGCGATGGGCAGGAACTGAGCTTCAGCGAGCAACATCCCTGGAGTGGTTTCACTTGCTGTTATTGAGTCGATTGGTGCATTGCTTGAGACCGTAGACACGTCCTTTTATGTTTGGACGTCAACGTCCCTTTTAAGGGTCGTCGGCATTGAGCCGGTCATAGTGGACCAAGAAGCTCTAGTTTATGGTCATTCCATATCGCTGGACACTGATGCACTGATGACTGACAGGATGAAGGCATTAGATGCATTCAATTCGGAGCGGAATGAGGTCATGCAAATGCATTCGGGTGCTAGGAAGCATAACACGGGTGTCCAATGTGAAACCTAGATAACGGTGGTCTCAGAGTGGAGGCAGAGTTACAGCTACATAGATGTCCTTCATCTGCAAGCTTCGAAAATCCTTGCGAAGATTCGTCCCCTCTTGGAACCTTTACCGACCCGCGGTGTATGGTGTCCTGTACCATACATCTCCTATGCAACCAGGCGAGCGTGTGCAAGATGGTAGAGCAAGGGAGATTTTGGCATTTGCATTGGAGATGCAAAACGAGGCGATCAGGAGGAGGCGGGGACGCAGCTAGTAGATGTGGAGAGGCAGCGGCCGATTGTGCGCCACTAGAGGCAAGGCGGCGCAGGAAACGGTGGCCAGATGCAGACAGCAGCGGGTGCACGCAGTAGACTTCTGCATTGCGTAGGTCTACGCGTGCCTTTGGGGGTGCTGCCGATCATCGACAAAGTGCCGCCGCCATGGACGGGAGGCCTAGCGTGCGTTGGAGGCGTCATGCATGTCCGGGTGCATCGTCCGTAGGCTATGTAAGCGCGCGGATGCAGCCAGAGAGAGTGCCGCCGCTATGGACGTAAGAGCGAGCGTGCGTGTTGGGGGCATCGTGTGCATGTCATTTGTGCGCGCCAGGAGGCGGGGGATGGTGTGCCCCTGCGATGGGCGGGAGCGAAGGACGTGACGCGCGCGCTGGTGCTGCCAGTGGCTGCCAGGACGTCGTGTTGGAGGGATGATGCGGCGAGATGGCTTGTCGCGGGCGGTGGGATTTGCGAACAAGACGGCGGCGAGTGGCGGCGGGAGGATAGAGAGGTGGCGCGCGTGACGAAGACGGCGGGACGGTGGCGTGGAAGTGGCGGTTATGGCTGGACAACACTCAGGAGCGGAGCGCCGGAGCCTACTAAACAGCCACTGACAGCATCCTTCTACAGGTAGTATCCCGGCTTGCACATATCGCGGGATGTTCACGACTCGGCCTGCGAATGTGCCCCCTCCAGGAGGAGGGGAGCATCACGGCGTTCATCTTTCAGCAAGCCGAACGAAGGAGCAAATTCAAATCGAGGGAATCGCACATACTTGCGGGGGCCTTGGGCATAGGAACAAGACGCAGCAGCGCTGCAGGGGCTATGCGATGGTGAGGTAGTGAAATAATTGGTTCGTGTTGTGTTCTCCTTACTACAAGACTTCAGCTGCAGTGGTTCCGGTAGTTGCACGCCTTGGTCGTCTTCAATCAACTGTGCCGATTGACGACGATGAGGCTCGTGAAGTGGAGGTACCTGAGTTTATATCTCACCTGTTCCGGTTGCAAGCTTGTCACTCTGCCAGAGCCTAGTAGCGCCATAACTTGGGCCATTATGGTGCCCCTCTTCCCTTCAGTATTGCAAGATGGCGGCGTAATCGGCCTGTCACAAACTGAACATGGTAAGCCTCATGCACCACTCAAGTATATGTTGTCATGGGAGACATCAACATAGACGAATGCAGTCGCACATCATAATAGAGTCGGATGGGTGCGACTGCAACCACCACGGGCAAATGGCTTGAATATTGACACTGTAGCACAGTCATTGTAGGTCTCACCGCGCGCCACAGTCCTACTTCAACTTGATACACTCAATGAAGGTCAAAGTCATCGTTATGTTTGAAGTGGGGACCCCGAAATCTCAGTACTAGCGGCGGAGTATGAAGTGCGCGGAATCCCAGCGTAATAGCTAGCAAAGCCGGCGGCGACTCGGCGCCATAGCTGGTGTGAGACATCTCGGATTGCGACTTGCGCCATAGTAGAAAGTACGGTCTCACTGCTCACATGCTCAAAATTTTCGGTAAAAAGGTGTCCCGGCCAGATGTGGTAGTTGCGTTGCATCTACGTGCCCATGGGCTCTGTCGTGACCCGTGAGGCAAATTGTCGACATCAACGCACAGGCGACGAGACAGTCATGCAGCGATAGCTATGCAGAGATGGTCAACACAAGAGAATCACGAATCCATGCTACAAACCCAAGTATCTTCAGTACATTATGCGTCAGGCGTGTCCAGACTTCGTGGCGATGCGGCCGATGCCATTAGAAGGTGCTGCCCTCAAGGGGCTGGGGCAATTTACGATTGTTGAAGGACGCCATCTCCCTTTGGACCGGTAAGAGATCGGCATAGTCATCGTGGAACAATGCACTGCAGGGGCGCACCTTCGAATCTCCACAAGGATAGTCTCAAGCGTGCTGGTCCTGTTCCAGTGGGCGAGTACGGGCAGCTTGGAGGGATCGACCTTGCCATCAACTTGGCTGACGAAAGGCAGGTTGACGCGAGAGATAAATTGGATAGTAGGGGGCTCCTCAGGGTAGTTATCGCCGCAGGTGATCTTGAGGCTATAGATGCGGTTCTCGTGCACAGTCTGGCGATCGCTTCAGCGAGATGCCCACCGACCAGGTATCCAAGAACTCGTTCATGGGTTACTCACATGTCCTGGCCCAATAATTGTCCCGTTCCAGTGGCTCATCATGATATCGTCACTATCCTCGAGACCGTATGAGCACGACCCGTCTCCGATGCCTTTCTCTCCCTTCTCGAGCTCCTCCAGGAGGCGGAAATTCCGCGGCACTGCAGATATTTTCATGCAGGGATAGGTTAGTATAAGCTTTTACACGTACCCTTCGCCATGTTGATAGATTTAGAGAGCAAAGCAGGCAAGTTGTGGTCGGGATGAACACGATGAGCGCGAGGCCATGACTCTTGCGTCTGGCTGTGGCGTACACTTCCTAATCGAGTCGGCTCGGTCTACACTCGGAGAAGCTGTTCCAGGATTCCGGACCGGCGAGTCTCCGCGGTGCTGCGGTTCTACCAATGGGAATGAAAGGACATCAGCAGTGGACTCCAGAAGACTCCATATATAGCGTCCAGGAGACCTTGGGCGGCGTCTACGGCCTTGGGCATCACCGAGTCGCTGCGCGTCGCGCGAGAGTATAGCGCAGTCGACAGACTGCTATTTATTCCCGAGTCCCGACGACCTGTAGCCCTGCATCGAAACTCTGCTCTTATACCTCCAATAGCTTTCACGACAACCATGTTCAGGGGTGGCCAGGCCAACAGTTACGACGAGATCGTTGGTGAGTGAGATCATCTGCACAGTGCTTTCTCCGGAGCTTCGGCTAATGAAGAGGGCCCTAGTCAAAACCACTGATGAAAACCTGACGAGCGAGAACTGGGAATTGATACTGAACTTATGCGACAAGGTACAGGATGAAGGAGAACAAGGGTGAGGAGGTCGTCTTACGCGCGAATCTCACCCTGACACTATGATAGGGCACGCAACGTCGTCGCTGCCGTCCTCAAACGATTGGCACACCGCAATCCCAATGTGCAACTGTACACGCTAACCCTCGCGGAGTCTTTGGCGAAGAACTCCGGCCTCGAAGTGCACAAGGAGATTGCGTCGCGCGCATTCACTCAGGGGCTAGAGAAGCTGGTTACAGATCGAGTACGATCTTTGACAAGTCTTTCATACATTCTGTGCCTCATGCGTATGCCATCGTTACTAGACTACCCACGACAAGGTCCGGAAGCGAGCTCTATCCCTCATCGCTGAGTGGACGCAAGAGTTTGCGAAGGATCCAACACTGGGGATAATGGAGGAGTGCTTCGAGTCTCTCAAGAGCAAAGGTGCGTCATCATACGATGGATAACTGAGCAACACAAGCTTACTTGTTGTATACAAAGGCTACAGGTTCGACACTCCAGATGAACCCCCTCCGCCTGATGTCGACGACGAGGTTCGGCGGCGAGAAGAGGAGGAATTGCAACGCGTTCTCGAAATGTCTATGCACGATAAGGGTGGTCGACCACAATGGGCCGAATACTCCCTCGCCTCAGGCGGTGCCAGCGGCTCTGGCTCAAGCACAAGTCTACCGGGTACCAACACCGCCCGCCAGCCCAGTTATTCACAGCCCAGTCACGGTGGGTATGTGCCCTCAGCCAGCCCGGCGGTATCTGCAGTCAATACGTCACCGCCTTCCACGACCACAGTGAGCGCTAGCACAACACCCTCTATACCGAGCGCATCAGCACAGGAGAGTATCCCTGTCGTGACGAGGGTGCGGGCGCTGCACACCTTCGAACCCACCGAAGCCGGAGAGCTTGCTTTCGAGAAAGGCGATATCATCAAGGTTGTCGATCGGGGATACAAGGATTGGTGGCGTGGCCAATTGAAAGGCAGGACAGGTATCTTCCCCGTCAACTATGTCGAGCCGCTGCCAGAGCCTACTGCTGCTGAGCTCGCTCGGGAAGCGGAACAGGAGGCGGCTGTCTTTTCTCAGGCCGCCAATGTGGACCGTCTGTTGACGCTTCTCCGTGGGATGGACCCCGCGAAAGACAACCTTGCAGACAATGAGGAGATCCAGGTCAGTGTTGATGGATGAGGTGTCTCGCCGTTTGTGAACAATTCTCCAGGAGCTGTATAGGAACTGCATGACTCTGCGCCCGAGGATTGTCAAATTGATTGACAAATACAGTCAGAAGCGAGGTTTGTGGCTACGTTTATAGGCAGAATGCGCGAACTCATATATCTCCAGCTGATCTTGTCTCTATGAATGAAACTTTCGTCAAGGCGAGGACCATATTTGATAGGATGATGGAGGAGAGCCTTGCTCGCAATACATCGAGTGCGTCCCCTTCCTCTCATCTTCTCGCAACCTGCTCACGTTTATGTAGTGTATGACCCACGACCCTCATATGCTCAGCAACCATCATACATCGCCCGCCCCGACTCACGCGCTCCGCAAGAGTACGCCCCTCAGCCATACGGCTACCCTCCCGGTGGATACGATCAAGGCTACAACACCTATCCTGCCCCTCAGCCCGGCTACGCACAAGGACCCGAGCGAGCCTACTCGCCCTCAGCCCGACCTCAGCCTTCGTACGACCCTGCTGCGTACGCACAGCGACCGCAGACGGTGTACGCTCAGCCGCAGGTCTATGGTGCCCCCACACCCTATGGCGGACAGCCTGAGCCGCAGATCTATCCTACCACTGGTCAACCGGGCCCGCAGGCACACGCGCAGCCGCAGCCGCACCCACAGGTTCAAGCGACACCATTCCAGCAGGCCACCGCTCCCGCCCAAACTCAGCTAGCCCCAGTATCTCAGGCTCAGCCGCAACTCGCTTCTCAGCCGCAGCCACAACCGCAGCCACAAGCACAAGCACAAGTACAACATCAGCCTCAGCCTCAAGCTCAGCCTCAGCCTCAACCGGAGCCGCATCCGCAGCAGAGCGGCCCACCATATGTCTACAACCCCAACACGACATACGCTGATCCCAACGTGCAGGCGTGGGCGCAATACTACGCGCAAGGCGGGACAGACCCGACGGGTTCTGTCTACTTTGTCTCTGTACCCGGGATCAAGGAAGGGCCTCCTGCCTCGGCACAGGCTCCCCAGCCACAGCAGAACCTCTCGCGCAGCAGCTCCTTGAGCACCGCGCAACCTGGTGTCGCCCAGCAGGCGCAGGCGTTGACGACCGACTTTGGATCTTCCGCACCAACGCAGGAAGTAGGTGCCCCGCACATCGCGGCAGAGCAGCACGCGCAACAGCCGGCTCCGGGCAGCCCGACTGCGAGCGTCCAGCCCCAGCCTGCGTACGGTGGGTCGCCCTACGGTGGGGCACCAGCGGCGTACACTGCTGGTACCGCCCCGGGGGTTTCCCAGGGCGAGCCGCAGCAGGGCGCATGGCAGGCTCAGTACCAAGGGCTGCCGACTCAGCTTGCGGGGATGCAAGTGTCCGGTGGTGAGAATACACAGAGCTCGCACCCTGGCCTACAAGGGGTCGGTGCGCCGGCATAAGGAAGGGTATTGTGATGAATGGACGACGGTGCTGAAGATAGGAGGTTTCGATGTGTATTATGCTGTCTTGTAGGATCACTATTTATGCATACCATTCTCTCGTGTTGTGTATGCGAGCGACCTATCCTCTAGTTGGCGACGGCGAGGAGGTCGAGTATTAGGTCTGCGGGTCAGGACGTCTAGAAATGCAATCTTTGCGAAGATACAGTGACAGGTCTTCAATACATTGGGAGGGTCCGTGATTGTGCACGCAAGAAAAAGGCACTCCTGGCCCGCCTTTTCTGCCTAGCTCGGGAGAATTACGACTCCTTGGTCTCCCTTGAGAGCTCGTCCATCCCCTCGTCGTATATCCAGAACGAATCGCCCTCACTCTCCTTCGCGTCTGCCTCCGCGATCTCACCCACGCCTGCACTAGCCACATCCGCGACGCCCAGGTTCCTCAGGTATTCTTCCTTCACTGCCGTCTCGACGCTCTCCGCCTCGCGTTCCTCGACCGACCCGCGCCACATCAGCCGCTCCAGCACATGCCTCACCGCGACGCGCACGAGGATGTAGCCATGCGACGCCCCGAGCGCGACGAGCAGCGCCGCGGCGAGGATCTCGCGCGGGCCCGCGGCGCGGCTGGCGAGGTGCTTGTGGCTGTGGTCGAGCGACGTGCCGATCGCCTTGCAGTGGTCGAGCGGGCGGAAGAGATAGACGAGCGCGGAGTTGGTGAGGAACGCGAGCCACGCGAGGAACTGCAGCGTGTCGAGCCACGGGCCGATCGTGTCCGTGCGCGCGGGGATCGGCCGCCGGACGTGCTTCGCGATCTTGAACGCGTCCGACCGCAGCTCGAACCAGTTGTTCGTCAGCGCCATCACTGCACGCGCGTGATTAGGGTTATCAGGTTAGGTGTGCGGTCGGAGGGATCGGGACTCACGCGGCGCGAGCGGCCAGATCGTCGACCAGAGTGCGACGTACCCGAACTGGGTGACCATCTCGTTGTAGTCCGTGAAGAGCTCGTACGGGGGCAGCGCGACCTGCCGCCACACCTCCTCCATGAACGCGCGCTCCTCGCTGCCCTTCTCCCGGCTAGGCCCCTTACCGTCCTTGCCCGCCTCGTCCTCGAAGGACACGCGCTTCTTCTTGCCCGTGCTCGCCGTGCCGTTCGCCGAGGTGCCCGAGCGCAAGCCGCGCCTGCGGACGACGGCGACGGCGCGGAGCACGTACGGGAGGCCGATCTCGAGGAACGCGTTCACGGCCTGGTTCGTGACCGTGATCGCGAACATCTGGTCCTGCAGCCGTGTCGGGCTCAGCTTCTTGCGCGCGCTCATCACGTCCATCTCCCAGAAGCTGCGGCCCGCGGTGCTGTTCTTGCTGCTCGTCGTCGCGGTCGCGGTCACGAGCTTCGCCGTGGCGCGCGAGGGCAGCGCGGAGTAGAGCGAGGACGTGAGCTTGCGCGAGGCGGCGGGCTCCTTCTCGATCATGCGCTGCACGAGCGCCATCGTCTCCTCGCCAAAGGGCACGTAGACGAACGCGGAGAGCGCGAGGCCGAGGTAGTCGACGAGGCCTGCGAGGGCGAACGACTTGATCGTGAGCGAGGCATCGTGCGTCGACTGGTGTCCGTGGTTCTCCCAGTTCGTCATGTGGACCGCATACGTGTGGTATATGCTGAGGAAGCGTGGGACGACGAGGGACACAATGATGGTGGGCGCGAAGGACTAAGAGGCGTCAGGCAAAGATGAGGATGACGGCGAAGGGACTTACTACAAAACGGTTTCCTGGGCCCGTATATAGATCCGTGATGAATGCCTCGAAGATGAAGACCAGAAATAGGAGCGCGGCGAGGATAGCTACGAAGAGCATGATCACAGGCGCCGACGCCATCATTCGGAGGTCCTTCTTCCACCATGAACTGCGCTCGTATTGCGCGCGACGCTTCTCGACTCTGAAGGACCCGCGTGTCCGCCACCGCACTGAAAGCAGTCGTTGCCGGATCCGCCACGACTCGACGAAGGTCGTTGACCAGAGGAGGAGAACAATGGAATATGTGGCCGAGTACGCCTCGTGGAAGAAGTAGAAGTGTGCGCCGACGGCTGAGATGAAAATGAGGTACTTGGTGTAGTACGAGAGGAAGGCGAAGTAAAGCGCTATTGCTTCCCCGAACTATGACCCTATCCGTATCAATGCAGTTGACTGACACGAAGGATGCGCACCTGCTTCCGGATCTCAGTCAAGGTGACGAAACCCAGCTCTTTGCGCGTCCAGGATCGGATCCACTCCTCGTTGAACTTGTTGTCGTGGAGCATCATGACCGACTCGATGCGGTCCCAATTGCTCGAGCCGGTAGCTATGCCCAGGCCACCGTCGGTAATGGTCGAGGTGACATATGTGTAGACCAATCGTAAGCGGTCGGCGGCAGATAATGACATGGAGTCAAGATCGAGGGCGGCGGTAGGATTTGCGGTGGGGAGGCCGCAGATGAAGTCTGAATGCCTGTTCCGAGGTTCAACCACCGCGCCACATATGGATGCTTGCGCAACTCACCGTTCGCGCTGCGCTAACCGCACGAGCGTACTTCGAGGACATGATACGAGCACCAGCAGCTGTCCGTCGTTCTCCCCCCTTTTGCCGACAGCGCGCAAACCGGCGCCCTTCAAGATTTCGAGGAGCCTCGTATACTGGCGCTCCGCTTGTCTTGCATTCTCGCGTGCGTCGCGCCTCGGGAGGACTTTGGCTGAGGAGGAGCGGAAGACGAGGATGAGGTCGACTTCGGGTGCCATGGTGGAAGTACCAAAGTGCGTTCGGTTCCGAAGGAGAGGGTTGCGGCGTTAAAAGTCGTGTGATGAGATGAAGAAGACAGGAATGATGATGTCAATGACTTTGGAGACACTGCGCGCCGTTCCTGTTCGAATCCAACACCTCATTACAATCTCCTATAACACACCCATGGGTTTGTCTCACGTATTTGTACCTCCAGCAGCCAAGACTCGTTAGACAGGCGGACGCAGCGGTTGGAAGCCAGTGGGGAACTCGGGGGACTGCATAAGAAGGTCGACACCATCGAGCGCGTCTCCCCAGCGGCCCCGACCCACATTTGGCACACGCGCGCTCACGTGCGTCCAAGAGCAGCGTTATAGTTAGCGACGGAGACATATGTCCAGCGACCACATCGCACTCAGCGTACTCGACGTCCAATATCGACAGAAAAGCCCTTCGTATACGCAGGCATACAAGATCTCTGGCACTTTACTAGGAGACTAGGGATGTAAACAAGTCTGCTGCGCACAAACCTTCCACGGTGAGCATCATTATAATTATACATTATTGGTCGGTCGATCGGAGGCTGATATAATTGCGAACCACTTTGGTACAACTAGTAGACGAAAGGCATCAGCCTGTATCGCACCCGCCCCGCCCACTCGTCCCATTGCTTTCCAAACTGCTTCCTCATCAGCCCGTCCTCCTTGCTGCACCGGAAAAGCATACCCAACGAGGTATAGACCTGAAGACCTATGTATGCACCCGCCACCATCATCCCTACCGGGGTATCCAACCAGCCCGCCTCCCGCGCCCACGAGCCTGCGCCACAGGTACACAGCGCGATGCCCGCTGTCTGCAGGATCCACCCAGTATAGGACGGATGCCTAACGATGGAGTACGGCCCACGCGTGCACAGCTGGTGCCCTTCCTTTACCGTCACCTCGAAGGTGAAGAATCGATCCAGCGCCCGAAAGCACGCGACGCGGATCCCTGCGCCCGCGATGGTCAAGATCGTGCCCGTCAATACGGAGGGCGTGAGCTGGATGCGCGTGGCCGCCCCGACGCCGACGTGCAGGACCTCCCGAAGGACGACGGCGCTCCATTCACTCGGGTGGTCCCTCGCGACCAGCACGGCAGCGGTGCACCCCGCACCCGCCCAAGTCATATACTAGAAGCAAAAAAGTAAGGATGGATGCCGTCGCGCTGCCGCAGGGTACTCACCTTGACAGTATCACCAATCCGCCTCGCAAATTGCCCGAAGAACCGTTCCATAGGCGTCGCATCATGCTTGACTTCGTCGTCGCTCGGTGGTGGGGTCGGCGCCGTGCTTGAACGGTGCGTCATATACGCTGCTACACCTAAGAGCGCGACATGGAATATCGTACGCTCAGACATCATAGTGAGGCGGCACAAGCAGATGTGATCAGCGGTGACGAAGACCAGAACATGCAGAAAGGGCCGCGCATTTATTAATTGCAGCCCAAGGCCACGGTGAATTGTCGCATCGTCGAATATGGCGAGAATCCGAGGAATCGTGGAATCGCTAGGCTAGATTTCATGGTTCCAGAAACATATTCTTATCCCCTGATGTATGTCGCATCTCAACCGCGACCATCATACTCATGCTGCACCGGTAGCAGGATGTTCCCTTACTATGCCGTGCGGCATAAGATCACCCGCGCGTTGGGCCCCTGCAGGTCGTACAAGCTGTATGTCTGACCTATCAGGTTGCTAAAGACTGGGCGTATATAAGACATTGAACAGTCTCGGTCCTGGCCTCCTGGGTGTCTGACGACGATTCATGCCAGCATGTAGCTAGCCGGCGGCCCCACGATTTCCACAATAATCGCAGCAACCGGAACGGCCATCGCGGGCTGTGATAGGAACCTGAAGCGACGTGAGACTCGTGACTTCGCTTCTGGAATTCAGCTTCAATCTGCTCGGCGATCCTTTACGGCTCGTGCGTATGTCCGATGCTGCCTTCTGTTGTGTTCGACGGGTTCTGCCAATACAGTCGCTCATCGAAGTCGCCAGCGCACGCTCTGGTACGCACCTGGGCGGGTCGCCACGCCCGTTTTACGCAGAGAGGCTCGGAAGCTCGCTTGGATGGGTGAGTCGGGGTTCGGGATGCTATCAGCGCGGCATGTTGAAGCGGTATGTCCTATATTGGTCTGTATCTGCCAGAGTGGTCTGACTTTCGCCCACTCTGTGAAGCTGTTCACTTGCCATATTCCAGTGTTGACGCTTTGAGCTGAAGCGGTTTTGCTCATTCATATGTCAACAGTCGTCTTACTGTACACAGTAGTACCCTAACAAGTCAACGGTTATCGCAGGCCACGCTAGGTACCAAGAAGCTCTTTGATACAATACGGTACAACAACTTCGACCACCCATCATGTCGATGTGACTGGTAGATGAAGGGGACCAGCCTGTACGACACCTTCCTCGCCCACGTGTTCCAGCTCTCCCCGAACTCCCGCTTCAACAACTCGTCCTCCTTGCTACATCGCAGCAGCATCCCAAACGCGATATAGGTCTGGAGCCCAATGAAAACGGTCGCAGCCGCCCTGCCTAACGGCGTATCGAGCCGCCCAGACTCGCGTGCCCACGAGCCCGTGCCGCAGCTCCACAGCGCGACTGCAGGAACCAGCCCGTATAGCTCGGGTGGCGCACGACGGAATACGGGCCACTGGTGCACAGCTCGTGTCCATCCCTGACCGTCACCTCGAAGGTGAAGAACCGCTTCATCTCCCGGAAGCACGCGACGCGGATGCCGGCGCCCGCGATGGTCAAGAGGGTCCCCGCGAGGACAGCGGGCGTGAGGTGGATGCGCTCGGCCGCGGAGCTGTTGAGCAGGAGCCTGCGGAGTACAGCGGTACTCAGCTCGTTCGGGTACTCTTTCGCGAGGAGCACAGCGGCTGTGGATCCGGCGGTCGCCCATGTCATATACTAGCGTGACCCCAAGTGAGTTGAGCTCGGATGTTGTTAGTGCGTGTGTTTAGAAGCTTACCTTGACGATCCCCGCTAGGACTCTCGCGAACTGCCCTAGGTACCGCTCGATGACCGTAAGGTCAGGCTTGATTTCGTCGTCCTTTGGCGGCGGAGTTGGTGCCGTGCTCGAACGGTGTGTTAGGTATGCAGCGACACCCAAGAGTGCGACATGGAACGCCGTTTGCTCGGACATGACTGTATGGAAGCGCTGTAATCTCGATGAGTGTCGTGCACGAGCCTTGGTTATGAACACCAACTTGGAGAGGGTGATTTCAGGTCTCTTGCGGCCTGAAAACCCGGTGACTACGCATCTCCCTTTACATTTCGACGGGATGCGTCGCCTTGTCGCAAAGTAACACGGCTCGGCCAGGGTTGGGCCCTTACGGAGCCTTCCCAACTCCTCACGTGCGTTACAAATCTTGCCGTTCTTCCGTCTTCTCACGTCGACCTGGCAGCAGAACGTCTCTCCGAGCCATGCGGCATCAGGTGGGTCCTAGGCTTGTGGTATGTTTGTATCGGACTGAAGCCTCACAGCTAGCTTGTTCATGGCTATGGCCGGCAGTGACAACAAAGTCCATTGCCGGTCATCAGCGACCGCATTTACACTTTGATGTGCTGCTCACTGGAATATATTGCGTTATGCAAGTCAACGAGCCCGTTTTCCCGCCGGTGATCAGTACTTAACTCTGAAGCGAACGTATGGGAGGTGCTGAGGGGCATACGGGAACCGACGGCGGAGGGAATCTCGGACAGGCTACTGGCGATCACGTACTACGCGCGAGCGAAGTTCGCACTGGACCTCCTACCTCTCCTCCGCGCCGCCAGGGAGGCAGGGGAAGACGCGCACGTGCTGATTGTACTGGCCGCAGGGAGGGGCGGTCCGATTGACTTTGAGGACATGGGCTTGAGGAAGCCGTACAGTCTAACAACGGTGCGACCTACGGTGGTCACGTACACCGATGTGATGATCGAGGTGAGCGCGAACAGTGCACCTGTGGAACTATATATTCTGAATGTGGTCTTCAGAGTCTGGCTTCGCACGCACATCTGTCCTGGGCTAGTCAGCACACCACTCTTCCGTCCATGGGTGCGACCACTCGCCAACCTGCTTCTGACATCGATCGACGACTGCGGGGAATATATGCTCTACGCATTGTTGGACTCTGGCAATGGGAGCAAAGCGGACGGGCGCTCGCGGTGACGACATTGGATTAGACGGGTACTATGGGGGCGAGGAGGTGCGTGAAAGAGTATGGTCACATACAATGGAGGTCATTGGGAGTGCGTTGATGACGAGCTCGAGGCTCCCGGAGAAGGAGGTTGCAGCATGAGCCGCATGCATCGGGTACAGCGGCCATATAGTGCAGCCTCATGTGAGTTTCAAGTGTTTCTTTGCGAAAGACTGTGTGCAACGAAGGCCTAATATTGCTGCAGTCTAGTGCAGATCCATCGATGATGCAACTACTTACGGACCGCGAAGGTATGCCAAGCTATATCGAATGGAAGATGACTTGCCAGGTGCGCAGGCAGGGGGTGCACGTGATTCCAGACCGTCCCACCAAGCCGTAAGAGGCCGTTGGCCGTATGTTGGCCGTATGTATGCTTCCGCTGTTGCCAAAATTGTTCCTACATCATCCGAATCGACGCTGAAGCAAGACCGAGGACGTGTTCTCATGTGTAAGCAGCCTTCATCCCTTCTGTCACCCAGGTTGTTGGTCGAGTATCATCGTGACAATGCCGAACGACCCATCTAATTCGACACACAAATCACAGTACGTCCCCTAAACTAATATTGAGGCGATGATGGGTAATTTTCATGGGTACAGACGAGCAGAATCTCTCCCTTGGGATTTCTGGGTCATATTCTTCATTGGAACAAGCATCTTCTTGGTGCTAATGGTGCTCCTCATCGGTGTCGAATACGAGAAGCTCCGGCAATCTCCCAAACCGACCGAATGCACCTGCCACGAGCACTGGCGCGTATCCACGGAGCGATTTGCCGCGGAGGCTGACCGGTGGAAGGCGGTAGCCGACGAGTACCGAAACCTGCTCGTGCAGAGTGGCATCCTTCGTCTTACTAGTGGACAAGAGCGAGGACAAGACGCCACCGAGAAGGCGTCGGACACTGACTGGAAGTTGGTTGGGGAGCTGTAGTGAATATCCAAGATGTCAAGTTCTCACAATTGGCTAGAGTCGGGGGATACACTGGTAGGTCACCCGCAACCACCCCGCTGTGTCCCAAGTTGACAGCGCGCGTCAGCAAAGTCGTGGGACCACCTTCGCTTGTAGTCTCGTCTTCGAGTTGATAGTTAAGGCACGTTGACTAACACACTCCTGCAATTGGAAGTCCAGAGTCGCACACAATGCATCTTTGGGTAGAGCCTGTCATTGCCTCGAATACCGTACGATTGGTGAATATGTAGTATCAGTAGAATTGCTACAATTGTTCCTTTGGTCCCCGAGGCTAGCACTTGGCGACCGTGTTTGGGTATATACCTTTCACGCGATGAGCCGAGTGGCCTTTATACATGACGGACTTAGTGGCTGACTCCCTGTATGTGTGCACCGTCGACATTGATAGAACGGTCGCGACGCGCTCCCAGTCAACTTGGGCTGACCTCATCGGCCCGAGGGGAGGGGCCACTGACCGTAGACCTCACGCGACGACTGGCCTATGAGCCAGGGTCCCCCAGTGGGATACACAGAGTCTTCGCTTCAGGACGGCCATGGCGATCGAACTTTCAAGTTGTCCCTAAAGTGTGGCAACCAAGTGCAACGTTCAGTAGTCTGAGTGAGGCGCCCGAGCCCTCCTCCAGCACTGCAATAAGGTCCCGATCGGGAACGACTTACACCCTTCACTCTCGCGATCTGAGTCGCCTGCTTCTCCTCATGCTCCCTCAGTCCTTCCTCTAAATGAGGGTCTTTGTTCGTCCACATCTCCCTCCGTCGACAAGACTCGGATGAGCCGCCTACTCGCCGCCACTCTGCCCCAAGAAGAATGACGCAGTCCAGCGTCGGACGTGGGGCCGTGCTCTCACATATGCCACACTAATAGGATATCGATCACCACCGCGACGGCCGTTTACCGAATCACGGTCACACGGGGGTGATACACTTGGCCGAATGATTGAGGTGTGTTGGCCCCCTGCAGTCCATGTCAATGTACTCATGACTGGGTATAACCTACTTAGTTGGATCACAGCCTACTTCAAGTAGCTGATGAATCGATGACGGCTTGAAAAAACGGAACTCCATGCTTGGTGTACGGTGCCGCGCTATACGCCGCAGACGTCATCGCGTGGCTCCGAAACGGTATTGAGCCCTATCGAGCGCCGCGCACTCACTCCTCCAATGAGCGTGCGAACATTTGTCATTGCATGTAGCATGCGACGCTAACTGGCAGTTGGTCTTGTTATCATAAGCAAATACTCTCATATCATCTACGATGTATCGACAAAGCAAGCAACCAGACAATCTCCAGAGAGCATCCTACTGCCAGGAGGGTGCGGCGGTTGACCGTACGGAGGTGGACTTCGCCGCAGAGCGAGTTCTGCAGATGCTACGGAAGTACCGTGGTGTCGACCCAATGCACTGCATGCGCATCTACGAGATCAAGATGCTGGCCAGCAAACTCCCCATTAATGACCGTCGCGAAGCCCCGAGCCCACATACGACGTGCATAGTGCAGCCCCTTCTGGACTTGCTCAACCCACTGGAGAGGGATGCGACATGTTTCCCCCGTTTCCGTCAGCAACTCGCATACCGGCTTGGCATTAGCCACACGACTCACAAACCCCTCCTCCCCAAAAAGCAAAAGACCATGTTGGGTGAGAAACTACCGGAACTGCTCGATGACATGCGCGCACAACGCCCGTCAGTTCCTCGCTGAATCTTACAGAAACCTACTAACCTGTTGGCCATTGCAGGTATATACCCAGGCATAGTAATGACGTCTTGCGAGCCGAGGAACTACTGTGCAGGTCTCTGGGATTGCCGCACACAATTGTTTGGGATATTCTGGAGTACTCTGAATACTGGATTCGGAGCGTCAGCACAGGGGGTAAAGCGGTCGGATGGTACATCCCGCTGGACCCTCGCAATCCCATGGCGGTGTCTGTGATCACTAGGATTCCAGAAAACGTGAAGGACTACCAACCATTACGGAGAGTCATCTTCACGATTGAGGCCTACGAGAGCGGTCAGTCTTCCTTAGTCTTTGCTAGAGCGACGTCAGTGCGTAGATTCAACTCACCTTATGATTACAGGTGTAGTACTGGATAGCGATGTACCACAAACATGGTTTCAGGCCGAGGCAAATCACGATAAGAGGACACGACAACTGATTGTATGCAATGATCCATGTCGTAACGTTCCTCAAGTGCATCGGATACAATGGGACTGTCCTCGTCTGGACGACCGCACGTCCGTGGGGCCGTCGATGCGCGAGTGGTTGGGCAGCCTGAAAGCTGGTGGCACGCTCTCCATGATACCGGTTACAGCCAACCCCGAGCGGCAGAATTGGGTAGGGTTCGTGACGGTCGAGGTGTATTGCGCTAGCGTCTGATGTGTATCGTCTATACTGGTAAATACTCGCACCAACACTGTTATTCGATCATAGCGTCGATTCAGGGCACATGTCGCGCGATTTACGTTCAGTATTTAGGTTGTGTCGTAAAAGTGCTGAGTGAAAGGGATTGGGGGAGGGAGAGAAGCTGTACGATCGAGATGGTAGCAAGCTCATATTGTGGACGCGTCGGTGGCTGAGGCGGCTATTGAAATACAGTCTGTCCACTGACACGTCACTTCGCAATATGACCTACAGACTGAGCAACGCCGTCGTGAAATAATGTGTAGCATATTGTAGCCGCCTCCGAAAACAAATGGCACTTCGCGAGAGGCCCTCGCACTCACTAGTCGGCAGTCAGACGGCAAGCACGAAAAGGGCAGCGATGTATAGATCGGTACTAAGCCATAACCAAGGCCTCAATAGCAAGAATCTACACTACAGGGAGTCAGAACCAAGCGCGTCCAAAGAAAGTCCCAGAGTCGAAGCAAAAGAGCGAAGCGAGACAAGGTATGTAAGAGATGTCCCAGAGGAAACGTCCATCGAAACAAAACGTTGTTACGGAGGGATGTGTAGAGTAGGTAGGTGAGAAGACACAACGAATCTGGCTTAGCTCGCAGGGCCTTGCGAATCTACAGAGCCATTTCGCTGCCTGCCACCGAACGGACGGATACGAGGAAGAGCTAGTCTGAGCTCCATGAGCTCCAACATATCTCTACGAGTTTGTCAGCCACTAAGCCATCAGAAGGGAATCCGTGCTCACCTATAGTTCAGTTTGTTGGTGACCTTCATGGGTGACCGGTCGTAGTCCTCAACGTAGAACACCTCCTCCTTCACCTCCTCGTCGCTTCCATCGTCACTGAATGTAACGGACTTCCGCCGTGCCTCCCGGATAGGCTGTGACTGATCGAAGGTAGAGGGGAGGAGCAGGCCCTCATAGATTGGGGTCTCGGGTGAAGTGATTTGTTTGAGGCAGCTCTTGACCGTCATTACGTCTGTACGTGTGGGGCTATCTCTGTGGCCGGGGCTAGCGGAGCGGTAAGAGTGCAGAGGAAGAACGCGGTTGTTCTCACAAGAGACGGACGTGTCTGGCGATTTGCTTACGAGTCCGTCGTCAGCCATCCTAGTTTATATAGCGGCAGAACAGTGCCTTTCGAACGGCGGGTACGCCGGATATGGGATCCGCCCGTTGGTTGGGAACGCGTGCGGGGCTGAGCCAGGCTGGAGCCGTCTCGAGTGAAACGTTCCCGCCGCGGATGAACCGGATGAGGATGCAAATGAGCGGATGCAGCCACGCGGCTGGGGCGTGTGTAGGCAGTCGTCGCGTCCTATTTTCCTTCAGCTCAGGCCTGTTTTTCATCGGTGGAGACAAACCTGACTGGCACACAGCGCAAGGGTGGTCGACTGTAGTAGTGACGGCTGGATGAGCTAGCTAGCGGGTGGCCGCATCAACGGCGCTTATGGCGCGGACTGATCGAGCGGGCGTCGGGATGTGGCCCAGTCAAAGCCCAGCTTATCGCCGTTCCAATTCTGACTTTCTGTGCCTGAATTTAGACAGCGGAACGTGTGGGGGGCCTCCTTCCTTCAGTCGACGATGACGGCACTCTCTCCCGCTGGACTTGTTCTTCGTGACTCGCGCATACGCGCACAGAACACATCCTGCGATTCTACGGGCTCCGTATACGAGAGCTCTTGTAGCACTCATCTGGTTTGGCAAACCCTGGGACCTTGGTGACTGATCATCCTATCGCTCTGCGCGCCCATCGCCATATCACTGCGCAACCCTCTGCCGCGTTTCATTCGCGCCAGGTTCCCTGCGTGTACTAATTGGCATATCTTGGTGCTAGACAGTTCGATGCTAGTGGGTACAACGAGATAACGCGACGATCGTCATCCACGAATATAGCACACCGACGCCGCGCGACTCATCCAGTTCCTTCTCATGCGCAGTCGAGCTCTTTCGCGGCGTCTGCATCCCTACGATATCACTACCTGCGGTGCAGTCGCACGCACGACGGCATCTTCCCCCGTTGGCGACTTCATCTCGTCCTGGGTTTGAACTGTCAGCGAAGCCCAGTCGAGATCGAGACTCTTCATATGGCGGCTGCCGCAGGTGCGCCTCTCCCTTCGCCGCCTCTAGTAGGCTCCACGTCCCCCTCACTGCCTCTTCATTCAGGACGGGACCACCCTACTCCTTCTGTAGCTGTCGCGCGTTGCTGTGGCCAGAACGCGACCAGGTGAATCCGATGCAAGATATGATGCGGTGCACGAATACCTCAGTTCATCGTCTTCGTGTGGATGCCGTTACGGATGGCATGCGTTCACGCTGAGACCTTCGGCGTGCTTGCTACTGGCTCTCGCAACTCGACTACCTCCACCATACTTGGACCTAACGGACCACCATCTCAGCATTGCGTCACCTACTTTGGCAGGTCCGGCGGTGATGGGCCACTATTCGGTGCTTACGCAACAACCAGCTCTTGTCTGTGGGCTCATCTGTGCCAATCAATGCCCCGAACCTCCCCTGACCTGCCAGTTGCACGCACACGGAAGTGATGGTCACGGTCTTCGCAGGATCAGGGCAAGATGAGATCAGCACGGCGTCACAGCGATCGTCGCCCTCGCATTCTGACATCTACTCGTCCCCCACCACAGTTGCTTTCCGTCGCACAGCACGTCAGATATGCTTCCGCTGGCCCTATCAGTCGTGCTGCCTGCTCCTGCCATCCGAATCCCCAACAGCTGCAGTCGTCATTGCAACCCTTTCAAATTCAAATCCGACTCCACCGACGATCCGCTGGGTGTATGTCGCGGCCGGCCGGTGTCCTACAGGCCGGATTTGGTTGGGGGTGTACTTGCTCACCTTCCAATTGGTCGTTTCGCGTTGATTGATTGTCTGTATCACCTTGATGGATGACACCGAGCAGCTGTTACTTACCTTCAAGGCGACAAAGATGGTCGATTTGGCCCGCGCGCCTTCGCACTTGTCCTGACCGTAGGACGGGTTAACGGTTGCACCTTCAAGGAGGATGAGGAGATAGGTAGTTCCCCTCCCGCACGACTGAAGCCTGCCCTACGCTTCCGTATCAGCCGTAAAGTCGGATTTTGCGCGCCCTAGGCCTCTTGCAATGCAATGAAATACGACCGGGCGTCCGTACCGAGAACGCAGCCGTGTTGTGCGGAACGCTGACTTCGCATTGGACGTTCACGCTCGATACATTTCTTCCCATCTGCGGATCCGCCTCGCGGCCATTCATATGCTACCGGTGACTCAACGCGTAGCCACCGATGACTCGTCGGGGGAGTTCGTGCCTTCGAGTGCAGCAATTGCGTGGTTCTCGGGCTGTAGGGGTAGCTGCTGTCACTGAGGAAGCCTCGGTGCCCTATCTTCTGTCTTCTGTGGTGGTCCGGGTGGTCGGTGGAATGGTGGGATAGTGGGATGGTGGGCCGGCCGCCACCTGGCCCACCCACACTGTGTGCACGCGGGGGCAATTAAGCCTCTGGACAAGTGCCATGCCATGGTGGAAGGTCACCGGATTGGGCAACACCGAGGAGGAGTCGCTGAGGTGAGCGCCGAAGAACCACGGAGGGCTAAGAGAAGCCGGGCATTCGATAGCTCACGCTCACTCTCGCCACACTCCGTGGATAAGCAGACCTCCGGGGATTCGAGCCATGTCTGCGCCGGATTGAGGTGGTAGAATGGTGGTGGGCGTATCGTATCGATACGCCCATGTATCGCTCGTGCACATGGGTCACATACTAGAATGCAGTGCTCACTCGGGCTTCCCGTCACCATTTTCGCCCTCAGTTTCGACCGCCCAGTATCGACCTCCAGTGCCCCCAAACAGAGCTTGGCGTTGCCTGAAACCTCGGTATGGGGCGCCCACGGCCGGGTCGATCACCCGTTCCGGTTTGTTGTGCGCCTTCCTCGGACGACCTCCCGTTTTGGCGTGTTGGTGGCCAGCGCGCCCGGGATCCGTACCGCTCGGGGTCGGAGTGAAAGAAGGTTGGCGTTTCGGAGCGCGCCTTCTAGTGGTTGTTAGACTGGCAGTGAAGCGCGTCAAGCCACAACTCAATGAGCATGGATATACGCACATCGGCCGTCGCATACTATTGGACAAATGAAACCTTGCTCGTACGCAATTGAGCCGCTACTCGGGTTCCACGAATAAAAGAGCAAATTAGCTGCGCACTATAAGCAAGCTTGAACAACGTGCTTTCTAATGCGACGCGTTGTTGAGGCGGCCCTGAGGTCAGGGCCCCCTCCCGACTGTTGTTTAACTCGGCGGGAGGTTGGTGGCGGTGGCGTCGCGAGGCAGCGATCTCGATCTGAGCGCAATGACCTGGCGCGCCGGCCACGGAGGAGATGGGCCGATCTCAACTAGAGGCCGGCGGGTCTTCTAGAAGCGCACCGTAGAAGAGTTAGAAATGGAAATGGACAATAGCCCCCCTGTCGATACGCCCAACGTGCATGACGACGACCCCTATTTTCCATGGTTGCAGCCTGGACGCGTTCGGTCTCTCGAGACGGACATGTCGACGCTCACACCGGTTAATATTGCCAGGTTGCGCGCAGTCGCGCGTAGGGTTGCGCGCGCCCGCGTCACTGTGATCGCACAGCCGTGGTTATCGGTAGGTTGCTGGCCTCCGGACGGCGCGGCGGGAGGAGGAAACGCCCACGTGTGGCGGAAATCGGACAGCAGCCGACACGGCGCGCGCAAGTTCTACCGCCCATGGGCGCAGGCACGCTGCGACCCTCTTCCATGGAGGCTTTCTAGGCGGCGGGCACGTTCCCTGCACGCCGCGAATATTATACCTTATCCGCGCACAAGCCACATATCCACCTTGCCCACTGTGGGCGACGGTAGTTATGCGGGCTCAGGTTACGGCGGCGAGAGCGTCCTGGACCGCATGCGCAAGCGTCGATGTGGCAGACGGAGGTCGGCCGGCCGGCCGGGCTGAGAGACGGAGTCCGCGAGGGAGAGCGGGGAGAAGAGCGGGGGCCTAGCCATATCGGGACGGTATCTCAGCGGGCTGGGAGCAGCCGACACGCCACGCGACTGGGTGTCCGATCGGGGACGGAGCTTGGCCCGCATTTGGGGAACGCTCGAAGGCGGGCGTGGGCTCGTGGCGACAACTGACTTATCGGTGAGTCGTCCACGCACCCGCTGCGCGAGTGCACCAGGTATATAGCCCTCCCCGCCCCGCCTCTCTCCCCGGTTCCCTCGCCGTCCTACTCGCCCCCCTCCCCTCCCCGCCACTGTCCTGTACGCCGTCTGCTCTAGAGCATACGCCCAGTGCACACGCCAGCCAGTTGCATGCTTCCGTTCCGCCCCCGTCCCATATCCACCATGCAGCCCTACATGCAGGAGCCCCGGAGACACTCCCCGTCCATCTTCGTCCGCACTCCGTCCAGCGAGGGTTGGCAGCGTAGGCCCAGTTCCTCTCCGGAGTCGGTATGTCCTCTGCATTGGCCGGTATGGTCGCACCGTCTCACTGATCCGGTTGCCCGCAGCCCACTTCTCCCCTCCAGTCGCCCTCTTCCTCGCGTCCAGGCTCACGCGACCGTCCGTCCAGCCCATCAGACGTCCATACTGCGGTATCCAAGCTGCTTGCCCTCGTGAAGCAGCTCCAGGACGTTCTCCAGCTCTGGGGCCTGGGCCAAGCCCAGGAGGAGCAAGTTAGCGACGCGTTCGTGCTTGTCGGACAGCAGTTCAACACGACCGTCAATGTGCTTTGGCGACACAGGGTTGATACAAGGTTAGCATTGTCTTCTGCTGCGTCCGTTTGGGCTTGTTCTTCGCGCGAGGCCGTGGCGTCGCGTGCGCGGGGGAGGCGGCCTGGTGCCGCGACTAGCCGCGCAAGTTACGTCAAGCGAGGGAAGTCTGTTGGGTGGCTGGCTGCGCCGAGTCGCCTGCTACAGACAGCGGTGTTCATTTAGCTTGTCACCGCTGCGTATCTTCCCTACCAGAATGGGTGCGTCTTCTCCCGCAGTGACGGGGAAGAACGCTCGCGTGTGGCAGACGCTGTCATCCCTGTCACCACACCTCGGAACCGACCGTGGCTTGGAACAACTGACTCAGTGCCTGTCCGGCACCGGTGTTTCTTTCTACATGTCGTCCTCCTTGTCTGCATTCCCGTCACGTTCATCCTGGCTATTGTATCCCGCCCTGCATTCCTCGACAATGTTCGCTGACCTGTCTTCCTTGTTTAGTGACTTGATCCATGTCATTGTCAACCTTCGAGAGGTACTTGAAAATTGTCTTGGCGAACACCCGTGTCTTCAGACACTCGACCGCTACATGCCGCAAGTCAAGCGCGTCGTCTATGATCTCCTTGTCGGTCTGCGCAACAAGCAAGCGCCATATTGGGAGTCCGTGTACGCCAGCCAGCGGCGGAAAGCTTCCACCCTGGAGCTCAACCGGCAGTCGACATGAATTTTCTATGCCCGCTACTCTTCGGACCACCGCGATCCGCTACTACGCGATCACCGCACGGGCTGGGCGAACGCCTGTCACATTTTTGCCTTTGCCTTCTCGAATGTCGCGCTTGGCTTCTGGAACGTCTTGGAGCCCCGCTGCTCCTATAGGGCGGCGGCGGCGGCGCTGTCACCCGCACCTCTTCGCTTGTATGTCACCAGCACCCGCTCAGTCGTCGGCTGTATCATCACCCCCTCTCAGCCTCCGTTAAAGGCGCCACTTGCTCATTCTCGGCATCTTGGAGTCGCGTCTACTCCATCGCCACCACCTCGGCCCGACGGCCCGGCGATCATACATCCGCCGACGCCGACACGGCCGCGCTTGTCTCCGTATCATCCCCCATTGCTCATCTTCGAGGAGGGTTAATACGGTAAAACCACCTATTAGTGCTCGTGTTTGATTTTCTGTAGCAACAGCACTGTCACGATATCTGCCATCTGATCAATACCTCTGCCACATCTGCATTCCCATCTTTTCCCCATCCGGCGGGGCTTCGTACCCGCGCATGTAGCTCTTCTTACCTGCCTACCCTACGACGCTCGTTACTGCTTAGTCTCCTTTCGATCTTCTGTTTCATCGCCGTGTTTTATGTCCGTCTGGCATCTCTAGCACCGCTTCACATTACAATACCGTACAGCATCGAGCCTACCTGACACCTACTTAGCTCTACCACTTGTCTTAATGTGTAGCAGGGCATCAGTCAATATCAATCAATGAACCGAACGCGTGTTTGCCGCAGTACTCATCTATCAGTGAAAGTCTAGACGCATTCGTTCACTAGTGCATCCAATGCATCCGCCCTCGGGAGAGCACCGTCAGATGCGGTCGGGAGTCTTGTCAGAAGTTCGATGCACCGTTCCGTCGTGGGGAAGCTGACAGTGGTATATCACGAAGCCCTCCCGCGAGATCGAACGGGGATGCTGTACGTACCTACACAGCTGGTTTGTCGAGCTTTACCTAGCTTGACTCATCCAACGCTCCATCAGCGCGCTATGCTCATCAGCATCACCTCGGGCTTTGTACCGGTCCACTGACGACGACGCACAACGGCTTACGATGGCCCCGTACGTCCGCCGACGCTGATTACGGTCTCGCGGCGCATTTTGTGGATTCTGGTGCTGTGCGCAGAACAGAGCCTCCGGCGATGGATGACAGGACGGGCTGGTGCCGACCGTCCGTTTGAAAGTACGTGCTGGTTTATATCGAACTTTCGCGTTTCGAGGTGGATAGGGATCCAAATGTTGCACGTACATACGTTTCCCAATTTGTTCCGCATAGACGCGACGTTCAGTGAGACCGACGGCCGGACGTTCCCGGGCTAATCCGTCGCCTGCTTTGATAGGCTAGGATCATCGCGGAAGGAGAGGTGCTTGGCTCTGTCAATTGCGGAGGCGGAAGAAGACTGGTATGTACTGTATCAATTGCATGACGCATACGATGACTCGAGAAGCATTGGTGTCGGCACCATGCCGCCTTGAGGGGATTTGAATGCGGGCTTCGGCGCGTACACGACTCCGGGCAATGAGACTCTGTTTGGTGAGCTCAGGTCGGTTGACGAAGCACACGCAAGGGTGGCCGCCTAAGAAGCGTTCATTAACAATTGGTCAGCGGAGACGGACGCGGGGTAGGCATACCGTGCGGGGAAGACCTAGCGTACGTAGCCGGCAGCGCGGGCATAGAACCTGAGTGGTCTTCACGGCCGAGGAGAAGGAGAACAGCGTTGAATATGTCTCCGACCGCGCATGCATCTGTATGAGCGGCGGGACCAAAAGGGTAATATATCACCGGCCCCGGTGGAGTACGGTGACCCGTAATTATAACTGTGATTAGTTAGGCGTCGGTGGTACCATCCCCCGAGCTTGACACCAGACACGATTCGTGCAGTTTTCGACGCACGGAAATGGATGTCTTGTGCAAGTCCGAGTCCATCCTCAAAGCTTGTCTTTCTCCGGATACACGGTTGGGCAGCCTAGGCCTCCAGGTTGTTGCCACCGGCATAGAGGGCTGATTAGTTGATGAAGGAGACGTGACTGTGGCATGTCAGCTACACCAGTAGATGCTGGTAGCCTGAGTCCAGGTGTTCTACGTCGTTGCAGCTCACGATTCTGCAGCATTGCAGTCTCGTCGGACTCCTGGAGGCGCTCCAATAGGCGCCAATGCCGCGCGATGGCGTGCCCTATCGAGATCCAATCCTGCGCTACCACCGCTACGTCACCCTGCTGCGCAGGGCACCTTGACCGTTCTGGCCTCTGTTCGCGACGACTCTGATACTTGTCAAGGGCGATGGCTACCTGATCTCTACCTGGGAATCCTGTATCTGGGGAGGAAACAGTGACTCTGAAGACGGGCGACAACCACCCAGCTGGATCCCAACCGTGAAACCTCAGGCCAACAAAAATCTATATTCCTCTTGCAAGGCCGGTCACCGCCGGAGGGCCATAGCTTTAAGGTGCCACACTGGTATTTCTCGATACTTTTTTTTCCTCTCAAAGTCTGACACTGGCAGCCGCCGACTGTGTCAGCGGAGCGGACCAATCAGTGCCTACAATTGGGAACGTTGCCGTAGTGTGTACCTCGGTTCGCTTGCCGATGGGGATGAGTCTCCATCATATTTACCAGGAAAGCTAATTGTACCATATACCCCGAAGTACAAAGCGCAGTACTTCCGCTGCCCAATCTCCCTGCGCTCAGTGGCAACCGCTATCTCGTCTCACTGTCCACCGGCTCCCTACTAACTCCTCTCAGCTTAGGATGGGAAGCCACTTGTCGACGTAGACTACACCACTTCGCCAGCTTGCTCGCAGAGCTAGCCGCTATGATCTGGTGACGACATCCGACGTCTGCGCGTTATGAGGATCCTCTACGGTCAGCCTTGCCAGCCACATGGAGCGAGCCGATGGGTCGGTTTCGTCCGAACTCGAACCGATGTCAGCCTCGGCTTCATCCGCGTCACTGAGTCAGGAAGACAACCGCGCGTCAGCTTCTTCCTCGATCGATCATGTCATCCGCTCCCGCTTAACACAACAATGTCAGCCTCAGTCCCAATGTGCGTGCGGGTCAGCTACCCGTCAGCCGCTGCGCTGTACAGAAGCATTCCTTCCTCCTGCCGTACCCTGTTTCCCCAAGCCATATATCCCTCGCCGTTGTCGCGTTGACTTCCCTTTCGTAGGGCTAATGGGAATTGTTGTGAACAACATCGGCCTTGATGTTTTCTCGCGGGTGCGTCTGCCTTTCAATAGTTGTACCGTATCGTGCTTACTGTTCTGTCGTTTCAGTAGGTCTAGTGACGAGCGCAAAGCCGCAATATCGCAGAACCGAGGAAGAACTCGTCACCTACACCTACACTTGCGTCTGCATTGGAGGAAGTCACCGGGAACCACAGGAGCTGCGGTCAGTCATGATTTACACTCATACTCCTCTAACCCTCTGGATTCGTCTTCGAGTCGAAAGCCTCACTGTCAGGCGACTACCTGCCGCTCTACCGGCTTTCCTGGTTTATATAGGTACGTGCTTAATGGTCGAACCGTACATATATGGGAAACGAAAGCCCAAGTCATATGCATTCCCTAACCCCTTTGGCTTCTGAATCTACCACAAAGCCTCAGGTGAATTCTTATCCAAGTGTTCGGCCTGGAAATCCGCTTACTATTCTTAGGAGCCTCACGGTCGTGGTCCCTTCCTTCATAGTCTGTATATCCTCTCGGTTTTCAATTCGTACATCGATGGGATATACTGGCAGGAGAAACCGAACTGCGACAGGGCCTTTCACGCAACAGCCCCATGCTCTTCCCCGCCAATGTAGGCCCAGGCTGCTACTGGGAGCGTACAAACTCAAAACGACGAGTGATTGAAACACATTCGGGCCCACAGCTGAAGCTTGAGGCTTGAAGGGCGGCCATGGTGCCCGGGAAAAATCGACTCCCTCACCTGCGTCCTGCGATGCTTGCCTCTAACGTACGCACACACGCAGGCTCGCTCTCGCGTGCATGAAGGCGGCGGCAAACACTGTGGCCGCATCTCCGCCCCCCGCGCACACCCAGCGTACAGATGGCGAATACTCACGCGCACCTTGCGTCCATGACGGCGGCACACCCTCGGGCAGCATCCCCGCGCTCACGTAGCTCACGGATGGTGCACCCATGACGACTCCACTGGACGCTAGCCCTCCTGTCCGGTGACTGGCGGCATCGATGATCGGCCGCACCACAAAAAGGCACGCATAGACTTACAGAATGGCAAGTCTACGTGTACCCACCGCTATGCGCAATTTGGCCACCGTTCCGTGCGCCGCTAAGTAGGGGCGCACGATCGGCTGCTGCCTCTCCACATTTGGCCGCATCCCCACCTCCTCCCGATCGCCCCATTTCGCAGCTGAAATGCAGATGCAAAAATCTCCCTTGCTCTGCCACCTCGTACACGCTCGTCCTCTGACTCACGCCTCTCACCTGATTGCATGGAGGAGGCTACTGTCTCCCTCGCACCCTCCCTGCTGTCCCCGACGGTATTGTAGGCAGTCCCGCTCGTGCGCCTCCAGCATCTCGACATGTACTAGTACATCGCCTCGATCCCCGCCGCGCACATCACCCTGTTTGTGGCAGCATTGTGTGACTGTCTTGATATTTTGTGCTTTGATGAGCATTCTATGCGAGCAGCTGAGTATTTGCTATATGCTTTCGAGGCACATCAAAGGGAATGCCTGAACGCAGGCCCGGGGTGCCACTGGGCGGCTCAAGTTGAAGTTGAGGTTGGGGCCTGGAGCACCCGGGCGCGAGGTGCATGATGAGTATGCAGTGCACAATGCACATCGAGCTTAGCGTATGGTATGACAATGGCGGAAGTAAAGCAGAGAATATTTCTATGTCGTTGCTTGGTTATTCGCCCAAAATACCTTAAGGAGCCGGGAATGGCGCTCGCAGGCGCCGGAGAGCAACGTGGCTGGCGACAGGGGCTCTGAATCTGAATCACCGACGTGAACGTCGGGTGACGCGTGCGGGCGGGATTTCCTTATTGGGACCGTCTACTAAGACACTTCGCGTTGTGCGCGCGCATTCTGACAGACAGGGCCTGCGATGACCAAGCCCGCATCCACAAATGGCGTCCGACTTCACATCCCTGCCCCGAGATGAGGTACAAGAGCGAGCGAGTTTGGCGGGGGATGCATTATCACCCAACACCTGCCCCATCCACCCTGTCTGCCTTACTCCGCCTCGCAAAGCCCAATACTCGTAACGCCTTGCGCGTGCACCGATCTATAGCGCCCCTCACCAATTGCTCTCGACCAGTGTCGTCCTCGACAACCGCTTCCGAACCGACATACGACATGGCCATGAAGATCATCCCCCGCCGGAGCCACGAGCGCGGCCAGGCTAACCACGGCTGGCTCAAGACCTTCCACACTTTCTCCTTCGCGATGTAAGTCCAAATACATGCCCTTAGCTACATCGTGTAACACTTGCTCTCTCATATGCGCAGGTACAGCGACACGCAGCACGACCAATTCGGCAGCTTGCGCGTGCTGAACGAGGACCGTGTCGAGCCGCAGACGGGCTTCGGCACGCATGGGCACCGCGAGTTCGAGATCTTCTCCTACATCGTCGCTGGCCAACTCGAGCAGTACGTACTCTCCATCCCTTCTCCCGTAAACCTATACACTGATGCGGAGGACAGCCAAGACTCTATGGGCAACCGCGAGATCCTGAAACGAGGCGACCTCCAGATGACGTCCGCGGGCACGGGCATCCGGCACTCCGAGAAGTGCTACGGCCCGCAGCAGGTGCACTTCCTCCAGATCTGGAGTGTACCCGCGAAGCACGGGCTCACCCCGACGTACTATACCCGGTAAGCTGCACCGTCTGTCCACGCTGCGGCTCTCATTAAATTCGATGCAGGCATTTCAGCGACGACGAGAAGCGCGATCGGTGGGTGCGCGTCGTCGCGCCCGCTGGCGAACCCGGAGTGTCGGACGCGCGTGAAGCGTCTGGGCCTGCGCCTGTTCATTCGCCGCTCTCTCTGTATGCGACGCTCCTCTCCCCTTCCAAGGCGCTACCGCATACATTCCCCACCGCTGGGCCCGGACCGGCACGAAAGGTCTATGTCCATGTTGCGCAGACGTCGGGGTACAACCCCAAGGAGGCGAGCGGGGCGCGGGTGAAGGTATCGGGCGACGGGGCTGAGGTGGAGCTGAGGGAAGGGGACGGGGCGTACATCTCGGGCGAGGCGGGGAGGGAGATGAGAGTGGAGAACGTGGGCGGGTCGGTGGCTGAGGTGTTGCTGTTCGATGTCGAGTAGATGGAGGCTGACAGCGTCCGATGTTCTGCGAGAGGTCAGTATCTGACTAGTTAGGTTGCATAATGGGTCACGTCACCTGAATAATACAGCATTGAAACCGTTTATATACCCAGCGAGGAACTCGGGGTGGTGAGGGTGCGCATCGTGTTCGGCGTATCGGAGAGCTGATTTATAAAGCGCATACACAGAGGGAAAACCTAAGCTTCATGGCTGACAGCTTCCCAACCAATGTCAACGATGGCGAAGATCAGATAATATCAACGACCGAGGGCCATAAGCTACAGAGGGGCAAGGATATGTTCGGCATAATCACGCTGAAAGGTGATTTGTGCACTCACCCCAGGAAGCCCACGAGCGTCTGCAGTAGGCCGGCCAGAAACGGGATCCACCTACATGAGCCGTCAGCCTCACCCCAGCCGCCCTCCATAGATGAGCACGCACGTCGACATGTTGTACTTCCCCGCCTCGAAGAGAGCTGCCATGACATAGCCGATGATAGCAGACCCAATGACTGCACCGGCAACAGCGAAGGTAGTGAAGCCCAGGAAGACCAACAGGGCAAACGCCCAGCGCGAACGCCGCTCATTCGGTTTGAAGAGGGCACGGTAGCGTTGCGCTAGGGCGGCCTGAGCTTGGGTGTTGCTTGTTGGGAGCTTGGGTGCCTCCATGAGGGGGATCTCGTTGCCCGTGGCGGTAGGGGTGTTCCCGAAGTACGAGGAGCGGAAGGGCAGACCAAGAGAGGACCTGGAGCGGGTGCGCGGGCCTCGTCGCGGGACCCGTGCTGGAGGGAATGTGAGGTTCAGGAAGGCGTACGAGGCGGCCAGAATGAATGCGGGCGTGTAGAAGACGAGCGTCCAGTAGAGAGTGAAGCGGAAGACGTCTGCGGTTCGTGAGCTTCACGGAGAGGAAGTGACGGCCCTGGTACGCACCATTGTGGTTGTGAAGGTAGACAGCGTCGGGCTGGACAGGGTCCCTGGCTTCGATGGGGAACACCTCGATGTCCCAGCTGTAAAGAGATGGCCAAGTTGGTCGCGTAGACATTGTCGTGTATTCAAAGTTGCATAGAGGATGTGCAGCCTTGGGAGCATAGTCCTAAAAGACGGTCGTGAAGGCAGGAACTGAGGAAGTAGAGCCTCGTCTACGGTTACGTGTTAGCGGTTTCCCGCCCCGCTACGCGCCTCCCCTACTCCCTTTCGCTCGGCCAGCTGCAGGCTGCTGACCGGCCTCCTCTTCACACCCTCAGGCCGTCTCTCTCCTGGTCTTGATACCTACAGAAACTGCTGCGATATCATGGCTGGCGGAAAGTTCTACACTGTGGTGATGCAACAGACAAACAAGTCCTTCCCGAGGCGCCTCCAGCTCGGGAAGATGAAGGAGAAGCAGAAAGTCAAAGCCATCCACCGCTATAGACAACAAGAGGTACGGGACTGCTGCATCGTGCCTCGTACGCGCAGAGATCTGACGTCGCTCTGCTAGGTCCTCTTTACTGGTGCGACGACCGGAATATCTGCAGGCTAGCATTCTCACTTCACCTCGGAGGCAGGTTATGTTGGTTGCGGCAAGTCTGCTTTGCTCAGAGCAGTCGTTCACCACGACACTCTGCGGACGTGCTCTCTAAATGTAGGCACTGTACCTTGAATACGGATATCTTCTCACATCCAGTGATAGAGCAATGGCGAGATCGTCATGTTCATGGGCGTGGGCAAAGGGAAACCTAAAGGGAGTTACCCCGCCAAGTTCATCATCGTTGATTCCAGTGGCTACAACGAGGAGTCCGGCGGGGTCGTCCGGTTTGTCCTCGCCTACCGACCCAAGTGCGTCCCATTACACCCCGTCTGCCCTCTAGGCTCTCAGACACTGCCGCAGCCTCAGGAGGGTGTTCCTCATGGTCGACGCGAGCAAGGGCCTGCAAGACGAGGACCGCTCCTTGCTCGAGTACATGGGCGGCCTCCCCACTATCCGCGCCGAGGTCCAGCCCGTCCTCACGAAGGTCGACCTCATCGCGCCCGAGGAGCGGACCAAGATTGCGGAGCAGATCTTCGAGGAGATCAAGAAGACGTCGCCGTGGCTTCCTGCGCCAATCTTGACGTGCGCGCGGAAGGAGAACCAGACGGGCATCGAGGAGATACGGCGGAGCATCGCGCAGGCGATCCAGCTGCCCTACGAGGAGGCGTGGGCGCCGCGGGGCACACCGCGGCACAAGACGCAGCCGCTGGGCGACGCCACGAATGGGCAGCGCGGCGTTGCCGAGGACGGTGCTGAGCCTATTGCACGGCCGGCAAGAGTTACAAACCTCGAGCGTAGACGGGCTGTTCGGGTTGAGCGGGCTGAGCGGGAGGCATCCACGGAAGGAGAGGAAGAACGCACCGCACAGGTCGGTACGGAACGACCTCAGCGCGCGAGGAAACGCCAGACGCGGCACGCCATACGCGATGAGGCGGCAGCCAGATGGGCGGAGGCGGAAGCCGGGCGTCGACACCGGGCGGCCACGGGCTTTGGGATGAAGCAGATGGCTCGTGAGCGGACTGCCTCTGAAACATAGTAGCTTGGGTTGGTATTAGCATGAGTATGCCTTGTGGCCACCATGAATCCGTCACTTGATGCACAGCACTCTGGTACAGCTCACAGAATGCACATTGATAGCTGAAGCAAAGGGCGGAGACAATATATGCCTACATGTCGTCTGGCACATCCCGTGGTCCATTCTGATGCACTCGCAGCGTACACACAGCCTTGCTAGTCGTCCACGCAAGGGAAGATCAGTGGGGTGGAGGGGTCATACAATTGGGACATCATATATACACAACTACATATCAATAGAAACGTGGCTTTGCAACCGTCATCTCATCATCGCAGAATCATTACCAGCTCATTCGATCATACAGAAAGCGGGCGCGAGAGCAGGCATCAGGGACAGCAGAAGGGGGCAACAAAACACTTTTATGGTCAAGGTGATTGTGATCGAAGATGCAACTCAGACATTGGGCTTGAACCACTTGAGCTGCAGCGCGACGAGCACGACCGGCAACACGCTGACAATCTCCCCCAGGCCTGCATACGCAGGCGGGAGCCTCACGTCCACAAATGCACCCGCAGCGACTCCCAGAGCGGCGGAGACCTTGTCGACGGCGGCGCGGTGGTCGCCGCTGAGGATGGAGACGGAGATATTGCGGGCGCGGAGGGCGGCGAGGACATGCGGGGCCTCGGAGCGGAGCGCGTCTTCGAGCCCGAAGGCGGCGAGGAGTCTGCCGTTGTGGGTCACGCAGAAGACGGTCAGACCGTTCTCGAGCAGAGGCTTGACGGAGGGGTGACCGTCGACTTCGAGCCAAGCAGGGTTGCCGCCGCGGATGAGAGCGCCTGCGATAGTTCCTTGTATGCCCTTGCCGGTGACCATCTCGACTTTATCTAGCTTCATCACCTTCGCTGGGTCAGCTCTCTTTGCCTTGAGGTGCTCGGCCACGGCACGCGCGACCGGGTGTCGACTGTCCTTGACCAACTCGGTGATCATGGCGTTGACGTCGAAGTCCTCCGCTGGCCAGACCTCACTTGCGACCACGCTGAGCTTACCCTGTGTCAAGGTGCCGGTCTTGTCAAAGACGACATGATTGACTGTACGAGCAACCTCGAGGGTAGTGGCAGCCTTGAACACCAGGCCTTGCTTAGCCGCGACCCCACCGGCGATGAGGATGACCATCGGGACCGCGAGACCAATCGCGCACGGGCAAGACACGGCGAGCACAGCGATGGCATACGTCAGTGCCGACGCTGCCGCACTTCCGCCAGAGCGTCCCCGCACCGCGCGGCCGACGGCGACCCAAATCACGAACGTGACGACGGCGGCAGCAACGATGACGGGTACGAACCACCCCACGACGCGGTCCACAAGCGCCTGTACCTTCGCCCGCGAGAAACGCGCGTCGTCGACCATCTCTGCGATCTCGCTGATCGTGTTCTCGCCGGGCAGGCGCGTCACCCGCACAAGGAGCGTGCTCGGGCCGTTCACGGTACCTGCGACGACGCCGCTCCCGACGACCTTGGGCACGGGCCGCGACTCGCCCGTCATCATTGACTCGTCGACCTCGCTCTGCCCCGCGCACACGATGCCGTCCGTGATCACCATCGCGTCCGGCGAGACCTTGAACGTGTCGCCGTACTGAAGCAGCCGCGCGTCCAACTCCTCTTCCGAGTCCGAGTCCGCGCCGGGGTGCACCAGCCGCGCGACGTCCTGCTGCAGCGTGCGGATCGAGATTGCTTCCATTGCGCGCTGGCGGGCGTACGCACTCACAAGCTGTCCGAGAACGATGAGTGTCACAAGCAGCGTGCTCGTCTCGAAGAAGCCAGTCCCGCCCTCCAGCGGGCGGCCCGCGAGCTGAAAGCCACACGCGACGACGGAGTACACATAGGCCGCAGAGGTGCTGAGCACGACGAGCAAGTCCGTCTCGACAGCGCGCGCGACGAGCAGGCTCGTGAGTGCGCCGCGGTAAATGGGACCCGTGATCGCGACCTGCACGAGCGTCGCGAGGACGAGGGACGCAATGGCGTAGGCGCGGGGATGTGCGGGGAGCGGCGCCCAGGCGAGAACGAGCACGGGGATAGTCAGGCAGGCGGAGAGGGCCGTGCGTAGGAAGAGCGTGCGAATGTGATGGAGGCCCGCGGACATGACGGGGTCGCGCGGCTCGGGAGCGAGCGTCGGCGAGAAGGAGGCGTAGGCTGCGAGCAGTTGGCGCGCTCCGATGATGTGCGGATCATATGAGAGGATGACACTGTCTTTGCCTGTGCGTGAGGTCGATTCAACGCCCTCCGGGAGAGGGGAGGCGAAAAGGCCATCGAGTTTGGCGGGATCGACGACGCTGAGGCGGAGTTCGCGCGTCTTGCCTACGTTGACAGGCTTGATGGAAAACCCGGTGCGCTGCTCGAGGACCTGAATGAGAGCCTGCAGAGTGGATATGCCGCTGTCATAGTCAAACTCTGCGCGACAAAGCACAAAGCTCGTCTTGATGTTGCATACAGTGGGGGCGACTTTGAGAGCGCGGATCAATTTGTTCTCGCATCCCGTGCAAGTCATTCCTTGGACAGTGAGGGCTGCGTGGGCGTTCGGCATACCTCCCCCGCCTTTCTCGAGGGTACCCAGATCGGCAGCAACATCATAGACACCTGCACCCTTCTCATCGCAGCATCCGTCTTTGCCGCCGTGGGCCAGTGAGCGAACAGAAGCATCACCACCACAGCAGGATGACTGGCAGCCGCGAGAAGACGAATCCTGCGCTTGACGGCAGCAAGAATCCACGGAGCGGCGAGCTGACTTGATAGAGGAGGCGCAGCTTCCGCCTTCGCCTCCGCCGCCACCGCAACATCCGCCACCCTTGCAAGAGGAATCGATGGAGAGGCGATTCTTCACAGATGCGGGGCGATCCTTACACAGGCTGGCGGTACCACTCCCTCCGTCGCAGCACCCACTGCCCTTGCAGCAAGAGTCGACAGAGATGCTACGCTTCGCGGAAAGGAGTGACTTGCGACTGGTACGGGATCGAACACTATGAGCTTTCATCGGGCCCTTTGAGACGTTCGACGTAGTGCAGCACGACTGCAAACCATAGGACAACATCGCCTTGCAGATACAGCCGAACGCTGACAGCGTTTGCTGGTACCGACTGCGGGCGAAGGACATGTGTTGGCCGCAGGCTTCAGGAGGGATCAGGGCCGCCGTGTCGCCGGCATCCGAAGAACGGGTCTTGCGCTTTCTCAGACCGATGTGGGTGCATGCCTTGGCAGCGGGGTTGACGGCCTTAGAGGCGCCTTTGGACGTCTCTTCATCGACGCAGGTGCTGCAGGCGCTAAGAGTGTCCACGTCAACGCTCTCCCCTTTGTGGTCGTGAAGGTGCGCAGCGTCATCCGCGCACATCGCCTGTGCGAGCTTGTCGAGGCAGGCATCTGGATGGATGACAGTGAGCGAACGAGTAGAAGGGGAGAAGATCCGAAGAATTATGCTGACCGTCGCAGTTGCACTTATCGTCCTCGCAACAATCGGCGTTGTGAGGGTCCTCCAGCGAGGTCTCGGCTACTAGAACATGAAGATTGTGGTCACCAGCGACATTCGAGGCGCTTGGGTTTTCTTGGGCAGAGCTAGGATGCGCGGCTTCACAGCAGGAGTGAGCCATGGTGGTCGTACGGAAGAAGAAGCGAGGGGGTGGGAGAGCGTCCTAGGAGCGAGGGTCGCGCTATATCTCAGCGGCCGGGACCAGTCCCATTTGCGAGTATTACGACACTGCATCGGGCCGGGCTCTTGACCCTCCACCCTACTTGGCCATGCTGGGTATAGTTTGGTCACTACAAATTCGTTCGAAGCGAAGAGTACACTGTCCAGGTCTTCTGGATTACGGCTATCTCGTGGTAACTACACTCACCATGAAATCGGAGCAAAACTGCCCCTCCACGCCTGGATGATTACCAAAAGCCGAATTCGTCCGGACGACGAGCACGTGAGAAGTGTGCGCGCAACCTCGCCAGGCTTCATCGTCGCGCACGTCGAGCTCACCACGGCCCCGGCTCCATATGCCTCGGCAAACGTGTTATTCTTCGTCTTTGACCTGGCGGAAGAACGCATGCCAGAAGGGTGGCGTAGGTGAGCTGTGCGATCAGACTCTCAAGACGGGCAAAAAATGAAAGACTCGTCGGCAAATTGAGAGGGCGGATTCAAGCTCGCGTCGCGGTGGACGCGCAGTCTTTTGTAGCGTGTCGGGCCTACGTGACCGCGACGGACACTGGAGACTGGTGCGGTGCTCCCTACCGGTGCGGTACCCATCGGTCACCGTAGCCGCCCAAGCTGTCCTACACTCAACGCTCAAATCTGAACGCGACCGCAGCAGGCCTAGGCTTGAATTTCTGCAGCAACTTATCATCTCATCGCTGTCTCTACTTCGCCTAGGTACTCCCAGGGGCGAAAGCGGGACCATGCTCGCACGCTAATCGAGTGCAGTGCGCTGTGACCAGCAAGGCAGCCCAGGTCGAACGTCAACACTTGCACGAGATGCATTCTTATACTACCTGACTAGCAAGAAATCCAAGGAACAAAATCACCCACCTCATCACAGCGGTGTGGTGTGCCGCCCCCTTCGCATCATGCACTGTGCTGTGGATGCTCATTGGCCCGCCGATGCTCCGCTTTCGGGTGAGCGCTCAATACATCCCTGCCCGCCGAATGCGGACGCGCACTTGAGTCTGACGTCACCCCTGCCTATCCTTCGACCGTATATAAACAGGCCGCGACATCCCTCGCGGAACATTGCTCCTCTCTCTTACACTCCCACCAGCAGACTTCGCCCCCCTCCTCCCTCTCCCGGCGCCAGGTACTCTTCTCTGCTATCCTAATGGCACAAAGGTACACACGAACTAATGTCCCATCCAGTGATCTAACTCTAAAAAATTCTTACTGAGTAATGAGATGTCGTGACGCGAGCATACCGCGCGTGCTCGATGTTACCCGTAATGAGATCAATATGTGGCTGCATTTCTGCATTTGCGCTGTAGGTATGAACGCGAGATTTACTTGAATTGACAATTCTGTTATCCCTACGGAATCCGTAGGGATAAAAGTACAGTCTTAAACCGTGCTCTCTTGTGGATCGCTGCGGTTTTCGAGAGAATATTCACGCGTAGAGTAATGAAGGCTTTCAACGCCAGACAATGAAATTGCTACGCATTCCTCTTTTGATCCTCTACCCATTCATATCCTTCATCGACATACAATGTCACTGATGAGTCGACCATTGGCTAACACTACGTGCCTTGAAACATAACGAAACCGTACCCACTGACGCTTAACAGCGAGTGAGCATGATAGACTAATGTGTCGCTTGATGCGCCTGAGCGAGGCTGTGACAGAGACTGTAGAGTCCTCTTCCTTCAAGCGGCGACCTCGATTCCACTGGCAGATGCTTCAAATGCTATAGACCCAAGTGGTCAATCCTTTGTGGGGTAGGCAAGTATGAAGACATACAATCAACTATTTCCTTAGGCCCTATCTGTGTTGCGTTCCTCTACTAGCTCTTCACCAAGTATGAAGGAAATGTAGGGAATGTCGGAAGCCGCTCCCATGAACATACTGAATCTATACTCTGACGACTTCGCGACAATCAGTGAACAGTCTGTACTATGATGTCATGACGGAGGCAAACGCGGAAATGGCTATACAGCAACACTAGGCTGGGAACACTCAATATTCCCCATGGTACTATACAATGGCGTGAGGACATACGTGAAACACACTACACAGAAGGCTAATCTGCGTACCATTGTATGTCTTGTGAGCATGCTTCCGTTTCACGATTCATATAGACTGCACCAATCCAGCTTCTAGGCCCCGTCCGAATGCTATGCAGGGCGCGCCACGTTGTTGGAGTGTACATGTGCCGACGGGAAACCCGCACAGAGCTTTGGCCAACCAACGTACAGACCTCCGAGCGCGTTCGGCCACATCGTCAGCCATGATGTCGCCGCAAAGTCAGCTGCGCGACTGCGAAACATCAGAGCAAAGTTCTGCACCACACCCGCCCACTGCATTCCCATCGCGTCCGCACGACTGGAATACAAAGACAATGCACTCCGCGGGCCCTCACACGCTTGGCTCCGAGCCTGCTGGACGCCCAAGGTGGCGAAGTTCGTCTGGCGCCCTTGCCTTCCCACTGGGTACCACGGCGTGTGTCACCCAGCCCGAGCTCCGGCGACCGCTGCCATTCACCACTGCGTGAGCCCACCGACTCTGTCCCATGCGCGCAGGCCAAAGCGCGCCTAGCGGCTGGACACTCTCATCTGCGCGTCCTTCTCTCCGTTCGCACTCGGTCGAACCGCGCGGCGGGCGCTTGCCGCGACCCGCGTTCTCACAGGCAGCAGGAACGCTGCGTCCACGGGTTGTCGGCGTGCTGCCCTCCCTCCGATGCCCGTGGCTACCGCGGTACCGACAGCCTTGTGTGCCTGCGCGTTGGGCCTCGAAACCTGTGAACGGCACGGATCGTCGCCGTGATCGCGCCGCCTGCCCATGGGAGTCGCACCAGGGCCGCGCGTGGTCGCAGAATCGAGGCTTTGATGCTAGGTCTCATGGAGGATGCGTTGCTGGCGACTGCTGCGAATGAACCAGCCGTCGCTTGGCAGCACGGTAGTCCTTGATCGTCGTGGGTACGTCGTCGCCATCTTGCTACGCATCGAAACGAACAGCTGATCGGGGTGTAGCGCTGTGGTGTGAACGCAGAGGCTAGGAAACGTGTCAATCGGTGCGCCCTGGTAGTACGTCGTGAGTACCGCGAGCTTGAGCCCTGCATCGAGGGTGGTCTGGTGCCCGCACGAAGTCCACGCCGTACGCCCGTGCGCAACGCTACTCGCGCTGTCAGTGCACAACAGCGTTCTACGCCCGGGCACGCACCATACGCAGACGCCTCCGAGGGTTCATCGTGTGTAGTTCCCAGTCAAGAATATATCGCGATTCGCAGGGATGAGCTAAGTTTGCGTCGGTCCCGTCCCATGGAGTATCTGTTCACGACGACCCGCGAGCCTCGTCTTCCCCGTTCTATGACCGTCCGCCCCTATAGGTGACGGAACGACGAGCTGGCAAGGAAACGCGGCCTTCGATGCCTCCCACGCCGGTTGAACGCTGGTCCTTCTCCCGCGGTGCAGAGTGCATATACGGCTCGACTGGATGCGCACGACAGAGCACGCATTGAGCTCGTCCCCCCTCAATTTGAAGCTCGCAGACACGCCAGCAGCGAATGGGTGTGAAGGGCTGCGCGGAATAGGCGTCATTGCACCCTGAGTGTGTAGTCTCGTCAGCGTCACCGGTCCGAGAAGCAGAGACGAAACGCAGACCTCTTCATTCGACGTGATTCCCCTCTGCAGCAAACGAACGTTATCCAGCCTGGCTGCAAGACACTGATGCATGGGTGTGGTCATCTCCGCACGATATGGATACAACGGTGAGAGCAGTTGTTCGCGTGCTGTCAACAGTCCCAGAAACAGCAGTCT
>MPVS01000530.1:3953-16775 GCA_001931775.1 Fomitopsis pinicola
CAGGCTCGAAACCTGTCATGTTGCTGCATAGGCTCCACCATTGAGCAAAGGCATGCACCGGGCACATCCACGGACGCTCGATATCTTTGTACAGGTAGAATGGTGCGATACCTGTTTAGATAATGTAAGGTAGAACCAAATACTTCTGATCAACGACTCACCTCCGTACTGCGCCGTTTTGCGGAATGGTAAGCTAAGGCGAACACAAGGAAGGCCATCATGCTCGATGAACGCCACATCCGTCCACATGATGCGCAACGCTTCGTCAAAACGGAGGAGACAGAGCATGGAGACGGTGTAGAGGAGCTGTAGCATTTGGCGAATATGTGGTCCTGCCCAGTTAGCAGGATGATCCGCCTTGCGCTTCTGCTTGGTGGCGGACTTGTCGCCGTAACCATTAGCTGGAAAGCAGTGGTTAAACTCCCAGAGCTTCCGCATGATCTCGTGTGTCATTGCACGTGCACTAGTTGTGTCCTCGCCCGCTCGTATCTAACCCCATGCCATCAGATATAGGTTAGATGCCTTAATCAACAAAGGTACTTGCCTTACGCCGTTGTAAACTAACCATGTACTGAGAGACAACAACAGAGAGTGACGGGTTTCCACAATAGGTACCTTGAGGCCCCGACACGTTGGAAGTCCACGGCTGCTCTCCGAAACCAAAGTCACGCCCGAACTTATGGCTGATGGCCGCACGCATTTTCTGGGCAGTTGCATACTTGACGCGTGGGACGTTCGGTGGCTTTGGTTGGCCCGTAAAGATGTCCAACTCGTCAGCTCTGTGAAGAACATACAATAGCTTGAGTTCAGTGGATTCAACCGTGAACGACACTGCTCGACGCACTTGTTCATAATCCACACGGCTACCCATGATGGAAACTCCTCAGGTATGGCTTTCCCGTAGCTCTCCAAGGTCTCTCCACTTTCCACGAAGCCGAGTTCGACACAGAATGATTGGAATTGATTCCAGCACCTGTGAAGTTTATGAGTACGTATGATAGTCTGAGAGTAGCAAGATTTACGCACCGACGGTACTCGTTCAGAGTGTTCTCAACGACAACGTGCTCCGATGCCTTTTTTAGGTTATCCTTGAGTACATCGGAGCTGAGCTTCTGTCTCTTTCCTGTGGATACCGGCTCTCGTAGATATGACTTCCCTTCAGCCTCTGCATGTTGTGTCTGCTTGTCGATGTCGAGACTGACGGCTAGGGACTCCACCTCTTCTTCGTGGTCCTGGTTGACCTCCTCCATGCTGATAGTTTCAATCTCATTCAGGCGAGAGCGTGCCCCCAGAGGGATTGAAGCAGACAGTGGCATGGGCGAGGCAGATTGCAAAGAGGACCGTATGAGCGACTCAACAGTAACCGGCAGTGGCTCAAGCCCCTGGTGTGAATATCTGATTCTGCCGCGTACACTCTGTAACAGTTTGGTTGATTTGACCCTGTCCCGGTCGATCATCCCGAACAGCATAAAGCTGGCTCCCGACGTGCCAATATTCTACTTTTTACATTCTAATCTACCGTATGGAGCCGAATAGTGAGACGAGCACTCTGCCTGGCGTATCTGGATCGTGGTCAGAGCCACCAATCACCCTCCAGCTACCGCGCGCCAGTCAGACATGGAAGCATGGTCAAGATGTCAACATGCTCGAGACTACGGAATTTACAATGTAAGTATCAAGCTTTGGGTACCTCTGTAGTACACTTACTTGAGCTTGCCTTGACGTCGTCACTGTTTAGTCACAAGAAGACGACAAACCGTGAGCTGAGCGCCGAGCTTGCTCAGTATGGGCTCGCAAAGAGTGGGAATCGGCGCGAGTTGATTGACCGTTTGTGCGGGTTTGCGAATGACCGCTCTCAGTGGGCAAGGTCAGTACGGAGCAATCGAAGATTCTATTGAATGAACTCATCAAAACCTTAAAGCTTGTTTAAATCCGCCGTGAAGCGGAAGCGCGGGGACGCATCTGGCGCAAGGGCTGCCAGCCATTCGGCCAAGCGCATTGTCTCAGTGTTTGGGCGCACAGAGCCTATAACGGAGTATCAGAGCGAACATACTGGGGACAAGCGAGTGCCTCACCGCATTCAGGAGGTGGTCGTGGCTGAGAACAATGTCTGGGTGCGTCCTCACCTGCTATGGAGTCCGGATCTGTCAGCTTACCTACAATCAGGCGGCAAGGGTTCTGTCGAGCACAGCACAGCCCCAGCTGTCTAGTGCGCCAAATGAAATCCGGATCTGTCAGCTTACCTACAATCAGGCGGCAAGGGTTCTGTCGAGCACAGCACAGCCCCAGCTGTCTAGTGCGCCAAATGATCTAGTGACCACCGTGACTACGTCGTCCTAGTCTATCGGTATACCGCAGTCCTCCTTGATTACCTCGCCATTCATTTGTATGACTGGAGCATCAGATACGATGGCGAGTCACTCACTATGGCATCAGGGTGTTCGTTTTCGTCGTCTGGAACGACGCATGAGCCAGTTCACGCAAAGACAAGATGAAGTGCTAGTCAACTTCAAGACGCTCTTCTCGAAGATAGACAGCCTGATCACTCCGGATCGAAGGGCCACCGAGATGCCTCCCACACCTCTTGCCAGCCCGAGAACTAGTGTGCAAGGTTCGGGATATGTCCCGACGGCCGGCAGTATCACCAACAGTCAGCACATACCTCATCCCCCGGTCACTGGTGCCACAGGCTCTTGTCATGCAACGATACCGGTAACACACCCCTCACAACCATCAACTTCCCCGTTGCAGACGTAGTGCGAGCTGCCTGTCCTATAGAAGAAGCTGTTCCGAGTGGAAGGATCAGGGGGCCGACATGTGAAGAGTTTGTAGTCTCATACCAAGACCCTCCGCGCGGCGCTAGCGCGGAGGGTCTTGTCGCAAAGTCCGGGGTCCTGAAGGGTTCTGCAGGGTAGGCCTGTTTCGCGAATGGCATGTGTCTTCCTTGTTGACCATAGGTGGTCACGGCATCCCTATCAAGCACTGGGACAAGCTGTACAACAAGAGGAAAGGGTTCGCTCAGACGAATGCGTGGAATGTGATCAAGATGGAGTGGATGAACTGGAAGGTACGTACCTTATCAATGCTTTCTTGCCCGTGATGCATGAGCTTGAGGCTGATACCGGGATTAGTTTCTTGTCGAGGAGCGTGAGCGATATGCATCGGACGACACGTTCAGAGAGGCGCACCGGGACGAGAATGGCGAGCCATTATCTTACCAACAGATACTCAGCAAGCTAGCAGATGCCCGAGCTGCTGCTGTGGAGGCCAACTACCGAGCCGCGATGTGTTACTTTGGTAACAACCTCGACCGCGACGACACCAGGGGCTTCTTTCGATACCGAAAGGGCAGCAGTGGGTGGAGACTTATCAGCAAGAAGGCCGACATCGCGAGGAAATGGCGAGAGCTGTTGGCCGACGACGAGGGGATCCGGGCGAATTGGGATGCCATGCAGCAGTCCCATGGCCACATCGTTTAAGTATTCACGCCTGTCGTACGTTTGTCTCGCGGACGCGATGTACCGTCCCCGCTGTGCGCCTCGTCCGAGTTCACTCTCGTTTCCCCGTCTCATCGGGTGGTCCAGTTGACATCATATCATATTCAATCGTTTAATCATATGTACAGCCGTGCTTATTCGTACTCTACAGTCACGTAAATACATTGGTTCTCTCGCAACGCCTGAACGATGCGTAGTTCGACGTAGGTGAGCGCGCTGTTGTCGACTTCAGGCGGGAGTCACTGGGGGCCGCGCACTTGCGATCGGTCGAGGTGAACGCCGGTGGTCACCGGTGTCCGAAAACGGGGGTCGTGGGAATTTGGGACCGTCAAGCGCCCGGACTGGGACGGTCAATCTTGCGGAGGAAGTCCCGGGGAGATACCGGGAAGTCAACGGCAGCGGCAGGATCGGGTCTTATTAGAGCGGTCACACGGGCCCATCTGACGTGCCTAATTAGAGCGCCAATTGGGATGTCTAGGTGTTCTTGATCGGTTGTGATTGTCTCTTGCTCTGCTTACTCTACTCCACCTACGGCTTAGTATCTCATTCTTGCTGCTTGAAGTGTCGCTTTCTTGTTCTCGGTGGTCTCGGTGGTCTGAAGCTCCAGTGTATGTACTTGTACTCCGTCGTGCGTGCTCTGAAATCGAGTTCTCTCTCCCGCTGAAAGCTCTCTTGCGCGCGCTCGTACCGTGAACGGAAGACGAGGGCGATCTGCGATCTGCCAACAGCCTCGAGGCAGCGAACTGACCACTGCTGCAACTGCCAACTTCCGGATGGGGTCTATGGCTTGCGCTGCCGTTGGACGCAGCCTCGACCGGTGTGAACAGCTCACAACAAGGTGCATGTATATGAGTGTTACTCAGACATTTCTCATCAACGTCTTCCCCGTACTGCTGAACCACGTTCTGGACGGCGCGATGCTTAAAGCGCATTACGAACACAAATCGGATGGCCTACCGTGCCCGCAACAGTATTGCCAGTCTCATAACTTTTCTATACGAAATCATTCGTCAGGGGCCTGCTCATACCGCAATCGCTAGCGTGTTACGCCGACACGGCGACCAAACCAGAAGGCTCGCACCGGCGAGCTCGCGAAGATTTACCAGCACCGGAAGCCAGTTGATTGATCATGGAATAGAAATGCATCGGTATGAAGCTAACAGCGTAGAACACAACAACGAGATAGACGGAGAGCAAAGAAGCGAGTGAGGATACGGAGGGCCGGGCGAGGTTTGTATTGCCAGAGACCCGTGTCTCCGTGACTTCAGGGACAGCCTTGATGAGCCGGACTTGCGGACTTACGGACCGAGGTGAGGTTGCGCCAAACGAGGGCTTGCAGTCCGGGACGTAGACGAAATGGGATACGCTAGAAGGCAAACCGAACCCGAGCTTGAAAGTCGGACTGTTGAGTGGGTTAGAGGGGCTCCGCGAGACGTGACGAAGCGTGCAGATGAGAAGAGCGAGACCCGATTAGTACCGGGCGGGCCGCAGTCAGAAGTAGCTCTCACCATGTCGTCCAAAGCCGAGTCCGACCATGCGCGGGCGGGTCAGGGAGAACGCACTGAACGTCCTGAGCACCGCACTCCGAGTTTAATGACGACTCCGCGTCGGCTCCGGAAGGCGGAAGATAGGCAGAAAGGGACGACTCCGTAGTGCCGTAGTGCGCGAGACGTCTGAGAAGCTGTCACCTGACGAGGAGATCCAGCTAGAGCGCAAGGACGCGGAAGACCGAGATGCAAGTGGGGGATCCAGGCGGGCTGCCGAGGGGGTATGCGGGGAGACGGTGCCAGCAAGCTTGAAGATGATGTTCAGGTCGGAGTCTTGGAAGAGCACCGAAGCATAGCTGAGAGAGGGCGAGGCTTCGCTTGGCATTGATGTCTTCATCACAAACTCGGGGTGGAGCAGCCCGGCGGCAGGGGCCTGGCGGGGCTTCTCTGGCTAGTGCGTTGTGATCAACCGTCACGGGTGTCTCAGAGTATAAAGCGCTTTTCGCAGCGGTGGCACAGAAATCAGACAAGAGCGAGATGGAGCCTGACGAGGTGCAGACGGAGTCTTGAGAGTAGACGGGTGCAGTCGATACGGAATCTGGGGAACGGATTATCGTGCTACGTCGAATTTTTGGTGTAGAGTAGAAGCACCTGGGCTGAGAGTACCCTCCTGCGGCCGGAGGGCCGGTGCAGATGCACAGGGATCGCTGTAGCAATGTCTCAGAGGTTGCGAGGTCTGTGGTAAAAGCCCTATAAGACGTATTGCTAGCTGAAAAAGCGCGACATACGCACCTCTATCACAATGTCCTGCGTCGCCACCCCGAGATCGGTTGAGCCGCCCTCCCCGGCATTGTCAAAGGTCGTCTTTTTGGCGAGAGTCGAGCCCGGAGTCTTTCGAGTCTACGAGATGGAACTGACACGGGATGGGCGAGATACTCCTACCACAGTGCTCTCCGTTTCGTCAAGACCGTCAGTCGTCAGTGATAGTTCATGCCCCCGGGACTTGTGCATGCAGCACCGAGGAACCGCCGATATCACGAGCGGGAGAGACGAGATGTCGATGATACCCAGGAGAGTCCAGCGAGGCGAGTAAGGAAAGCCAGGAGCCGGGTGCCGACAGTGGAGAGATCCGTGCGGAGGGGGGAAGGAGTACCGCGTGAGGATCACCAGTGAACACCGCGTTGAGAAAGGGAGCAGTACTAGTCATCGAAGGTATACGGGTTACGCACCCACAAAGTCGCCTGTCTGATTGCAGGCGCGTGCGGAATGGCCGCGTTCTTCCCGCCCGACGCAGAGTTGGCCACGTCGGTCACAACGCAGACATACGCACGACGCAGGAGGAGGAGACTGCCAGAGGTGGCTGTGCTGACGTCAGAAGCGCTGACTTGGTACCTGGTGACACCGTGACAGTGACAGTGATAGTCGCTGGACGTCATTCACCGCGCCGGGCACACGAGGCTATCCATCCTAGCGCACCACCATGGTCGTCTTTGAGTGGGAAAAAGCACGCATCGAGATTTCAATCTCCCCACCGAGATACAGCGAGTATGTACTACACAATGCGGACCACGTGTACCACTAACTGACTCGCCTCCGATTCGCGTAGCTATCCATTGCCCCATCCCCCTCTTCCTCAAGAGATATACGACTACATCATCGATTTCCTGTGGTTTGATCCTGCTGCGCTGGCACGGTGCTGCTCCGTCTGCAGAGCATTTCTTCCCGTCGCTGCATACCATTTGGACCGGTTCGCTATCTTGCAGATCTCGAGCCACGCCTCAGTCACTCTTTATGCTCGCATATTCAGGGCCAGGGAAAACAGGCGGTTCAAGGGGGTCCACCATATCATCATGAATGAAAGCCCTCGTTCCCCTTTCATACATCGCTTTTCGATTTCCATGCCCGGCTGCTATCTACCGGGAGTAACAAGGCTAGACCTCACCAACATAGACTGGACAATCACCTGTCCGCACGTCTCCTTCTTCGACTGCCTGACACTCTACTCTGGGGTCACAGTGCTGATATTGCACTCATGCAAGTTCAGAAATGCATCGCAGCTCCGTCGTCTAATCAATGCCTTACCTGGCCTCAACAAACTGTGGCTCGTCGGGATAGATGGGAGCACGCTCTGTGACGTCCCTACGACGACTGTGCTGCGCCCCGCACTCAACGCCAATCGAATCCAGGGTATCACGCTGTTCGAATATCTCAAGCATACAGATCCCAGCGGATTTGTAGGCAGCGGGGTCGCCATGCGTAATATCCTCGCTTTCTGCACTCAATACTCATCCGTTTCGCAGCTTTATCTGGAACTCAAATTGCTCGACTCGATTGCATGCTTCCTGCGACTCCTGCATCACTTTCCCCTGCTTTCCAACCTTGATCTGCACGGAGAGCCGTACACTTCGTCTGTGGATGTATCAGAGTGGCAACGTTTCGAGCTCGGGGCGCTGCGTCAGACACACAATCGCTTATCCAATCTCCGTTTGTCGTATGTACCCACAATTGCCGCCCTGAGTCTCATGCAACTGTTTGCCACACCGGAAGCATGTAGCAAGCTCGACGCCATAGAGGTCGAACACAGTGACGGTACCGGACCCGTTGCTCGGTTCCTGCAGGCCATGCAGGACACGCTCCGTCTCGCCGGCGCGGCGCTAAGGACGTTCAACTTCTATTGGGACTGCGATCGAGGTCCGTTTTCCTTTCTACGTGCCACCCAAACAATCACAACACTTACCTTTAGTCACTGTCTGTAAGGTCCGCTCTTGGAGCGCGGTCCGGAATGGGACTTTGCTGCGAACATTTCCCTGACGAAGTTGTCGGTCACTCTGCAACCGTATGCGATCGAGTCGATACTCGTATCCATGATATCAAGCATCACAAGCCCATGCCTAGAAATTCTTTCGATTTCCCTCGCCCTCACGGATCTCAGAACATCTGAAGCGCATCAGCCATTCAGTGGCGGCGACGTATTGCAGTGCAGAGGGTCCCAGGCTGTTGACGACTTCCATACCATTCTCAACGCATCGCATTTCCACGGTCTTCCCCGACATAGTGTTAGAATTCATATCCACGCTCGTCGTTACCCCCTTGTGGCTCCCATCGAGGTCATTTTCCAGGCCAAATCCAGACTTGCCGAGTTGTTCGCCCCGTGGCTCGCACGCGATGTCCTAGACCTTTGCTATATCCCCGATCCTGGAGAGGAGGAGGAGGAGGAGGAGGAGGATTCCATCTCTGACACGGGTGTGTCGGCGGAGGCCGCTGGCTATGCCTACATGGGCCAGGTCGATCCCGGAAATATCCCATGTGAGCACATTTCATTCCGTGTTTGTGGCCTACAGTGATATATAAAACAGTGTTCGAGAACAATCGGGACCTGGAGCAGGATGTCGATCCGCCGCGTTGAGGGGTACGTACAAACCGAAGGTAGAAAAATTGTTTGATGCTTATGGAGTACTTACAGGCTCTATGAAGTCACCCTGCAGAGGGCAGGTTGGGCGGAGAACAAAAAGGCGGTGGACGGAAATATTGGCATTACCCTCAAACGGCGATCCCTCCATCGATGCATTTTCCTCCTATCTTGAGTGCTCGCTATTCTCTCGCGCTCACGTATCCGTTAGTAATAGTTATCTTGAACCCCTCCCGTACGATACACCGACTCTATCGATGCACCCGAGGCGGACCCGATGGTGAGGCGGTCAGTCACCGTAGGCACAGCCAGGCGCCAGAGAACTCGAGAGCCGCACTTGCTAGGGGCCAAGTTGCGCACGTCAATAGCTCTCGTTCTTTGTGGCTAGCTAGCTGTCGCCCATCCTCGACTGGACGTCCGGACCTGAAGGCGAGTCGGAGGGCGTTGTCTCCCGGGCGGGAAGTTCATTCCGTTTTGGCTTTGTTTACTATCTCTGAGGAACCCATCCTTCTTGATCTGTCGTGATTGTATCTTGCTCTACTCACTCTATCCACCTGTCTCTCATTCTTGCTGTTCGCAGTGTCGCTTTCTTGTTCTCGTCTCGGTGATTTGAAGCTCCAGTGTATGTACTTGTACTCCATCGTGTCGCTTTCTTGTTCTTGGTAGTTTCGTTGATTTGAACTTCCAGTGGCCCGTATGCATATGTACTTGTACTCCGTCGCGCGTGGTCTAAAATCGAGTGCTCTCTCCCGCCAAAAATCCTCGTGTGCACGCTCGTACCGTGAACTGAAGAGGAGGGCGATCGGCGATTGGCCAACAGCGTCGAGGCAGCGAATTGACCACTGCTGCAACTGCCGACTTCGAGATGGGGTCTATGGCTGCGCTGACATTGGACGCAGCCTCGACTGGCGTGAACAGTTCACAACAAGGTGCGTGTACAATAGATACTCAGACGTTGCTCATCAACGTCTTCCCCGTACTGCTGAACCACGTTCTGGACGGCGTGATGCTTTAAGCGTATTACGAGCACAGATCGGATGGCCTACCGTGCCCGCAACAGTATTGCCAGTCTCATAATTTGCCATACAGATTCATTCGTCAGGGGTCTGCTCATACCGCAAACGCTAGCGTGTTACGCCCACGCGGCGACTAGGTCAGACCAGAAGGCTCGCACCGCGAACATGTACCAGCACCAAAAGCCAGTTGATTGATCACGAAATAGCAATGCATCGGTATGAAGCCAACAGCGTAGAACAAAACAACAGGATAGACGGAGAGCGAGGAAGCGAGTGAGGAACGGAGGGCCGGGCGAGGTTTGTATCTCCAGAGACGCATGTGTCACTGTGACTTCAGGGACAGCCTTTATGAGCGTGACTTGCGGACATGCAGACTTACGGACGGAGGCGAGGTTGAGACCAAACGAGGGCTCGCAGTCCGGGATGTAGACGAAATGGGACACGCTAGAACGCAAGCCGAACTGTTGAGCAGGTGAGAGGGGCTCCGCGAGACGCGACACAGCGTGCAGACGAGAAGAGCGAGTAGTTCAGAGGGAAAGCCACAGAGCGAGACACGATTGGTACCGGGCGGGTCAGGGAGAACGCGCTGAACGTCCTGAGCCATGCACCCAGACTTGACGATGGCTCCGCGTCGGCTCCGGAAGGCGGGAGATAGGCGGAAAGGGACGACTCCGTAGCGTGGTAGTGCACGAGACGTCCGAGAAGCTGTGTCCTGACGAGGAGCCCCAGCTCGAGCGCGAGGACGCGGAAGACCGAGATGCAAGTGAGGGATCCAGGCGTACTGTGGAGGGGGCATGCGCCGAGACGGTGCCGGCGAGCTCGAAGACGAGTTCGGGTTGGATTGGAAGAGCACCGATACGCACCTGGGAGAGGGCGAGTCTTCTATCGGCATCGATATCTTCACCAGCGCCGCGGCTGGAGCCTGCAGGGGCTTCTCTGGATAAGTATTGAGTTGATCGGTCGTGATCAACCGTCGTGGGTGTTGCAGAACATGACGCGCTTCTTGTTTCAGGGGTCGCAAAGACAACGGACGAGGGCCAGATGTATCCTGACGAGGTGCGGAGAGAGTCTTGAGAGTAGACGGATGCGGTCGATACGGGGTAAGGAGAACGGGACATCGTGCTTCGCCTGTTGATTTCGCTCAGTAGAATGGAAGCACCCGGATTGGGGAGTACCCTCCTCTGGTCGGAGAATCGACGCAGATGGACTGGGATCGCCGTAGTAGTGTCTCAGATGGTCCGACTGCGATGGAAGCGTTGTAGGACGTATTGCTACCTGACGAAGCACGGCATACGCACCTATAGCACAATGTCCTGCGTCGCTGCCCCGAGATCCGTTAATCTGCCCTCCCCGAAGTTGTCGATGGTCGTCCTCTCGTCGAGAGTCGCCTCCGGAGTCTTGCGGGTCCACGTAAGGGAACGGAGACGAGACGGGCGAGACAGTCCTACCACAGCGCTCTCCGTTTCGTCGGGGGCGTCTGTCTTCAGTTATCGTTCGTGCGTCCAGGGCTTGCGCGAACAGCACCGAGTAGCAACCACTACTTACAACCAGGAGGAGAAACGAGATGACGATGATGCCGAGGAGAGTCCAGCGAACGAGGAAGAAAAGCCAGGAGCCGAGAGCGAAGAGGCCTGAGCGGAGGGGGCGTGAGTTGCAGACCAAGTAGAATGAAAAGTGAAGCTGAAGTACGGAGGATTCACGAGGAGGGAGAGTCTCTGTGAGGTGGTCGAGTTGGAAGGAGGGTTACATAGTGCAGGTAAGTGCGACGACTACGGTCACGTGGGAGCCGTACAACGCCACGCGAGCCGTGTTCTTACTCTCAGTCTCTCTGCACTTGTTACTCTCCCCTCCCAGCCAAACACGATGGCAGCGCACGTATTCGCTTCGTCAGCACACTCTCGCTCTCCTTCGACGTCCGGGCAGGATGCTCCCTTTGCTTCAATATCGCACACCGGTCTCCAATCCAGGGGCTGCAGGCCCCGTGTGCGCGCACACACCTCGTCAGCGTCGATAGGCGTGTGTGCCCCGCCTCTCCGGGCCGAATCATGTACAATCTCGCACACTGAGTAGGGCCAACCTGGTGGTGCGCACGGCCTTTTCATCTATGCAGCGCGCATGTCTCGCGGCGCCGGGCGTCGCTCGTCATCGAGGGCGGGACGCAGTCTGCACAGACCACGGCTCCGACGCACTGCGAACACGGCCAGACACACCTTTGCCTGCAACGCTTCGACTGGCGTCGCGCGCCCTTGCTTTGCTCCACCCTCTCGACGTGTTGTTTGATTCCTCTACGCACACGACCTCTCATGACCATTCTACGCACCTTCTCCCATGGCCGACCGTTCCTTCTCTCAGAAGCCTACCGCTGTCGACAATCATTCACTACACTCATCCAACAAGACTCTGGACGAGGATGGCCCTTCCGTCACGGTTGCACCATCGCGGTCAATCCGCGCCATCCACCCTGTTCTGTTCTAGGACGAACCTCCCCCGCTCATCTACCCCATCAATAGCGCTACCGCAAGCGCGCCATCATCATCTGGCTCTTTGTCCAGGCCGGCATCCTCCCTCTCATTCTCTTCTACTTCCTCTACTGTGAGGCCCGCCTCAGCACCAAGAGCCTCGCCATCATTACCAGCCTCATTGGCACCGTGTCCGGCTACGAGTAGGCTCAACCCGCCTGGTTCCTATGATTCGCCCGCGACCATCTCAGACGGAGACCCATCGCCGTGAGACACTGGGCCGTCGAAGCCTTCCAGTGCGTGCTTGTCCACTCTCATTTCCGTCCTCTCTTGACGCATACACGCAGGATCTTTATCAGTCTAGCGGTTTCCACCTTCATACCACTCATCGGATCATCCGTGTACGTCTCTCAGCCCCCTCTTCTCTTCTGCCACATCCTATATGCAACCTCTTCTAACAATCCCGGCGACTAGCGCGTCATCGCCACGGCTCTCCCGTGCACCACGCGCGTCCTTACCCTCATCCTCCTCATCACCACCTTCCTCCCGTATCGTGTCCGCCTCCCCTGGCACGTCTCCTCCTTCCCCCCGCACCAGTCCCTCCCTCCCCTCGGCTATTGCTATGTCGAGGATCTCGTCGCCGTCGACGGCGGCGGCTGTAGCCAGTTCTACCGGGTGCGTGTCCCGCTCCCCCCTCGTGACTCCGTCTGACAACCCCACCCAGGCCTGGCGCACCCTACGCAGAGTCGCAAGCTATCTGTTACCTCGTCCGACAGCTCTCCGTCGCATGGGGCACAAGCGGCCTCGTCGCCACCTCGGGGCTGCTCGCCGCGTCCTGAGCCGCGAGCGTCGACACAGGCTACGGCCTCGGCGTACCCTCGCTCTGGGCGCTGCTCCTGGGAGGTGCGACTGTCGCGTGCAAGCGCGAAAAGCGCGAGTGAACCGCGCAAGTGG
>MPVS01000531.1:0-11785 GCA_001931775.1 Fomitopsis pinicola
CGATTTTGGTGATCTGAATCGTGTCAACATCGAGCACCCGCATCGCCTCAAAAGCGTCTCATAATCGAGTACTCTGACCTCCCCTATTGGGGCTTCACAATGGTACACTACCCGGAGCCAAGGCGAAGGGATATTCAGGGAGGAGGAGAGGGGACGCACGAGGGAGAGGGGAAACACATGCATGTACCGTCTACATAGGGCTCCGCCCTCAGTGACGTTAAAGGGAATAAACAAACAAACAAACAAATATCAAACGTTCCGGATGCAACTACCGTGACACAGCGCGCTTGTACCCAGCGCGAGTTGTGCGCCAACCATGGGATGCCGCGGCAGCCGTGCGGATAATGAGACAGTCGAGACAGGACACTGACTCCGCGCACCGCTGAGTTACATATTCGAAGAAGTCTGGGTCGCTCGCGGTGTCGCATCCAGAAAGTACATGTCTGCTGCAACAACATAAGTCAATATAATGTCGCCTGACTCCGAATCAGAGGACACGCACCCATGACAATGTCCTACGCGCGATAGACAACATCCCACACAGATGTACAGTGAAATGCATTTCCTCAGAGGTGATACAGAACAGAACGGAGTACTAACCATCGAGATATCTTTTCCTCGAACCGTCAGCGGCTACAGCCCAGAGACGACTTTGTCGACTGCTGGGCCCAAGCTGGGCCCAGCGCCTCCTGCGAGGCGCAACGCTCCACCTCAAAAAACTTGAAGGAGCTCTCGAGCTTTACTTATTATTAAGCGCCGAGCGCGTCGGGCAATAGCCCAAATAGAGCCAAACAGGGGAGCCATATATATAGGTGGTTCTCATAATCTCGCTCCTTTGCCGGTCGCTTCTCGTGCCCTTGTTGTTCGTGTCGTCTTCACTGCACTCGCAGTCACGCCAAGAGGGTGCGTATCAGTATCAGATTACCCCACATGGCGTGACTGAAGTTGGTCTGAATTGCCAGCGAAGATACAATTGAACAACAAGGACCTGGGTGGGCCGGACCACACCTGAGCTGTAGAGCGTGAGTGGTGTTGCTTGCTGGGGCGACATCAAGTTCACCAAGCCTCTAGTCAGAGGGTAGTGTCTATATCCGCTGGCTAACGCCGCGTAGTTGGCGCTCCCTTGTCGCAAATCAAATACCCCAGGACAACCCTATCGGTGGGCGATGGCCTCTTTGAATAGTGGTCTCCCCGCTCCGCCGAGGCGTGGCCAGTGCCCACCATCGCACGTCCGAGCACCCGGCATGCGATTACCCCGCGTGAACACTGCATCCCATGCCATCGCCGCAATACCGTTTGACCTCAGCGTCGTCACCTCGTGTGTACAGGGTGCGTGCTTCCACATCCATATCCTTACTACAAGCCTGATTGATATCATAGTGTTCCGGTTCATTGCTGGCAAAGCGACGGAAACGAGGCTGCTGCAGATGTGTCGCAGTCCGTCTTTTCGTCGTGCCTTCTTCGTTGTCGGCCGCGCGTACGCCGGTCGACCGAAGGAGATGATGCTACGACATTCGCGTTCAAGGAGATTTGGACACGGATGCTAGCCAGAACACTGTCATTCCACTCCAGACGTTCTCCGCGTTTGGTCCAGATGGCAGTTTGACGCGGCACCTCGATTAGAGCCGGCCCGGAAGAGTCGCGCTAATGTCGAATGCTGCAGAACCGCAAATCAATTACCCCAGGACAATCCGACCCTCGGCATGTCGATGCACCCACAAGGTTGGGCATTCTGCTCGACGCATCTAGACATACGCCTTCGTCGGCATATTAGGTTGCGCGCGTCCTCATGTTCGCGTGGAAAGAAGTCGCAGGCGCCCAGAGCGGCCCTGTCAAGTTTAGGTATAGGATGCCCGAGTATTGGCATTCTCCGCAAATCAAGTACCCCAGGACCCCGACTGCTCGTTGTTACTTCGTTGGTTCAACTTCCTCTCCCAGAACGCATCGGTTGCCGAGAGTCCTCGCATGATGTAGGGCTTTGGAGGGATGTCAATCATGTGCTAGCGAAACATCTTGTACTGTACCCGATGTGCAGGATGGATTTGCGAGTGGTCTAGTTGGCGTGTGCCATGAAACTACCTTCGACACGCAAGCCTTTCGACATCAATCTAAGTCGGGTTACGCTGCGCCAGTGGTCACATACCGACATGCATACGCCCATTACAACGAGCTTATCGCGGAGGGTCTTTGTAAGTACGATACAGTCATTGAGACCACACTCTGTGTCACTCAACGTTCAACCCCATCTTTGGGCCCTATTCTCGCCCATGGCGCGCCAAGAGACTGCTCGATAGTACTAGTAGCGTCGATGATGCTCCCAGCCTGTGCGTGTTTTGAGATTCGTTCGCTGCGTCTCCCCTTGTGCCGTGTTTCTTGCATATCGAAGTGCCGTCCTCGTCCCAGTCTGGGCCTGGGCACAGTGGGCAGCCGAAGGCCAGATTGTACGCTTGGGGAGCGCCTCACCTTGCGCGCAAAGCGACCGCCTAAACTCGCATGGGTCCGCATTGCCCCCAGCCCAAGAGCTGGGTGACTTAAGACGAGGATGTCAACTGTGCATGTGAACGTTCACTGGCATCCTCGTGTTCACTAGTAAACATGGGCACTGGCAGTGGTCATGAATATTGGGTCACGCCCGTATGAAGCTCTTCTTTCCGAAGAGGCCGTGAAAAGTGCCCAAGCTGATACCAGGGCCGGTCCCGACTGGCATCACCGTGCAAAACAAGTGAGCTCATTTCAGAGAGGTCAGCCTTGTCATGTACTCCTGCCAGTTCAGCGAGCTCTAGTTCCAGTACTCTACTGGACCGCGTAACCGACATGCCCATCTTCAATCCGGTCCATTGAGAGAGCAGGGTCTCTTTCCTTGCCTACTAGATCGGACACATGGGTCATCAACAACACTTCGTTCGGCATGGGGTTCGAAGCCAGATTGTGGGATAGCGAGTGAGCGCGGGCGATACAGAAATCATACATGACAGCGACACGGGTCTACTTCTTCCCGGACCTATCATTCTCTTGTCAGACAAATCCGGACCGATCGTGTAGGACAGGACAGACGTACTTCTTGATACCACCTCCAGGAGCACCGCCTAAGAGTAGGATGTGATGGTAAGCCGTGGACCGGCTCCTAGTGATATGAACTATCTGAACTCACCCTTGGCCGCTAAGCAGACGTGAACAAGTCGCGGATCAGTGAGGTTGGACTATGCGCACAACGTCCTGACTGACCTTTCTCCCTAGCAGCCTTCAGCGCAGCCTCCTCCTGCTTCTTCCGCTGCAAGAACGCGGCATCCTCCTCATCGTATTCTTTGGGGTCTTTCTTGGGAGCCTGTGAATCGCCCTCATTAGCACACCGCACTGCGATCGAGAGTTAAATCACGTCTTGCCTTGAGAGGCTTCAGCTTTCCTCCTGCTCGAGTCGCCATGGCTAGTAGTAGTACTGGATGGTGGGATGGACGAAGCTGCCAGTGCGACAAACGTTGCAGCCACACAGCCTCCGTGCAGTTTCACAGGGCATTTTAGTGCACGTGATTGCAGTACTAGGTATACTACATAATAGTTACTGTACAACTATGTATAGTGCACTGTAGTGCATACACCTTCTCCTTCAGCATGTCTCGTCCGATGTTTGTATCTCTCTTCAAAAGAACCTGCGAGGTCGTGGGTCATCAACGGCAGATGCAATTCTAGATGTAGCACTGGTCACCAACCCAACTGCAAGAAATCCCTTCGTTTTGGGAGCCCATGAGTGCAACCTCGTCACCGCAACAAGATCCCTCCCCCCTGAGCAGCGTTTACACCCACATGGCAGAAGAGTACGGAACACCGATATGCGTACATTCAAGTGGCCTCGTAGGGGTCTCTTACAAACACCCGCACGGTCGTTGGTCAAACCAGTACAACGCCGCAAGCCGATCTACCCATACGGGAGAGCCTCGCAGACACCCTCCAAGCGTCCATCAACTGCATACCTACACACATGTTACATGTTCGCCCATGGGTGGCTGACGAGACGCTGCACCGTGACCAGCGCCTGGTACCGTACATCCGGGTTCTCGTGCGACATCAGCTCCATGACACGCGTCTTCCCTCCGAGGTCCGTGAACAATCTGCGAGAAATACCCCGAGACATAGTGAGATCAGCGTCACTGCTCTGGGAATAGAAGAAGGGAGATGGCACGGACTTCTTGCCCCGTTCGTAGTGCTTGACGTACTGGCCGACGTCGTGGGCCGCGACGGCAAGCACTGTCGGATCGTGCGATTCACTAAGCAGCTTGATCAAAGTCCTAGTTTCGGATTAATATTGAGTGATTGCTAGACGGGCAAGGGTTTGTTAATCACTTGAGCTGTGCATAGTCCTTGTCATTCAGCTTCGTCGCGTTCTCCTTCCAGAACAGCTCGGAATCGTGCACGGGCGTCCACGACAAGTGTCCTGAGATCAGCTCGGAGCTGTACTCGTCATACGTCCTGGACGATGGGGGGTTAATCGCCGTCGAGCTCGTCACGCGGAGTCTGGCACTCACGTCAGGCTCTCGAACCGCGCATTCAACTCGTCACGAACGTACTGCACGTCGTCGAGGATATCTTCGTCTGACCACTTTCGTGTGCACAGGTTCTTCGCGAACGGGAGCAGCTGGGACACAAGCATAGCGGGGAGGTTCGACGCTGGTGCCTTGGATATGAGGTTCTACGGCAGTGTGTCAGCCTGGGTGGACATTACGCCAAGGTCAAGCTACTCAACCCGGAACGTAGCGACGATGACACGGATGACCTTCTCCTTCGCCGCATTTTGCGCGACATCTGTGAGCAGAGGGACGATGTCATATCTCCTGCATGTCATCGGTATTAGCTCGGGTTAGGGTTATGATGCGCTAAGGAACACACTTCTGGATTTGCTCGGCAACCTCCTGTTCGAAGGTGAGCAACCAGAGGCAGAATCCGACTTGGTAGCTCATTTGGGCGTTGGGATTGTGTTTGAGAATATCAATCAGGCTATCCACTAGAATGAGTATGGCTAAGCGAGATGTAGAGCAGGGTTGCTCACCCCCCTATAAGCGTCGGGTTTGCCCAGACCGCTTTGCGACATTCTGGACGGGGGAGAACAGCTTCAAGGCACTGTACGGCGATGTCGCGTTTATGCGGACTGTTGCTGGTTATGAAGGCTGCGAGGGTGTTGAGGAAGGGTTTAAGCTGTTCGGCGGGTATAGGTGCTGACTCGGAGCTTAAAGTGACGTCAAATGTATGCTAGTGGCTTGCGAACGTAGGTGGTACCTAAGGAGGACAGTCATGATCTGCGTTGTCTTGAGTTGGACGAAGTCGTCTTGGGATTCAAGTAGCCTAACGTGCGGTGAGATACCAATGCAGAAACAGGGGACACAGCAGAATAGGCTACTTACCGTGACAGTGCACCATACGGCAGCTCAGGGTCTGAGTCCCGCGTCCTGGTGAACAAGGGTATCCGCTCGTCGTGGTCTGAGGACGAGATGAGATGGGCACACGCAAAAAGAAACGCGGCTCTCGTGCACACCTGCGATTGCGTCCGTGATGAGGACCAGGATGCATTGCTGCGTATCCACTCTCTGCAGCTTCTTGAGGAGTCGGAGGTATAACAGTGCGTACGATGGCCCGTCGGAGAGAAACACATTGTCGATCCGCGTCCTCGGTTGCCTGTCCACCTTCTTCAATTGGCCGAGCTCATCACTGGTGATCAAGTCCGCGCGTTGGTAGCCCTACCATCGGGCGGTCAGGGATGCATCCACCACCCGTGCATACATCTCCGTCGTCACGCACCTCCCATGGCACCGGTTTCGCTCGTACTTTCGCAGAGCTCTCGTCAAGATGAGCGTTTGAGACGAGTGGTATGGACATCACGACGGCCGTCCGCGTATGGTGGCCGCGAATGGTGGAGAGAGGGAGTTGAGGACGGTAGCCGAAGGACAGGATAGGCGCCGACTGCGACGTCGGTGCACGTGGCTGAAACCGAGGGAGAGGTCGCCGACATTTTGAGAAGCGCGCCAGCGACCAGCTCAGCTGCCGGACTCGATGTGGTCCCGCCATGCCCTCGCTCGCTGCACACGCCATTCACGAGGTCAGTCGTCTCGCCTCATCAGTGTCGCGCCTCTCAATCCTGCTCTACCAGCATGCGCACAATTCCAGTCGCGCGCACTCGCGACGGTGACGGACGCCGCTGGCCCGTCCTCCGCCGCTAGCACCCCAAAACCTGCACCTTCCAAGTCGTCTTCCGCCCCTAAGCCCGCCATTCAAACCGCCGTCATCCTCAACCGCTCCCCCTTTCTCACGCGCACCCCGAGCCCCTTCGAGACCTCGTACCACGCTTACCAGGCCCGCGTCCAGCGTGCACTCTCTAATCCCTTCCCAGACGAGTTCTACTTCCGCCCGGGCTCCATCCTCGAAGGCGAGTTCAACGCGGAGGAGAAGCACCGCGAGAAGCTCGCGTTTGGCGGCCCGTACGTCAAGGACAAGCCCAAGCAGGCCGCCGTCGACTCAGAGGACGCCGCGGGCAAGCCCCAGGGGCCGATGCCGAGAGTGCACGAAGCGGACGCGAAGAACGACGTGAAGAGTCTAGACAGGCAAGGCGAGCGGAACCTTTACCTGCTCGTGCATGGCAAGGACGCTGTAGGGAAGGACGTTTGGAGGTTCCCGCAAGGAGGCATAGAGGAGGGCCAGGCGCTGCACCAGGTACGTACCGCAAGTCATAATGCTTGTGTTGGCGCAACTCAGCATGTCTGCCAGGCTGCGGAGCGAGATCTCTACAACGAGTGTGGAGAGCTTTTGGATGCCTGGGTGGTGAGCCGAAACCCCATAGGCGTCATCGAGCCGGCGACACCGGACTCATCAACAGCAGAGCCCTACGTGTTCGTCTACAAGGCACACATCCTCGCCGGGCAGGTACAACCGAATGGCAAGACCACGAAGGACTTCGCGTGGCTCACAAAAGAAGAAGTCGAGTCGCGCGTGGACAAGCAATATTGGGCGGCGGTGAAGGATATGCTATCGGACTTATAATGTACCTCCATCTACTACGCTTTTGCTATCCAGGGCTTTAGAGCTTGCATCTTCGCTGGACGAGGTCTCAAGACATTTCTGGACAAACAACACTGAGACGGGCAGGATGGTTCGAGCAGCTTGACAGAGCCCTTAGCGGGCAGAAAGCACCGCCTGGAGGACACGGAGTACTTGGAGCAGAGCCGCGAGATTGTCGACAACATGAACAACGCGGTGTCCGGCATCGGTGAGTACGCCCCCCCGGATGGATATGGGTCACGTCAGCTGAGTAGGTCGTTCATACTTACGAGGCGTGTACGCTCGCGGTAGATCATTGTCTTCTCGGCACTCACTGAGGATCGCACCCATTGCTTAGAGCACCGTGACGTCCTCGCGGTCTCGCGCTAGCTGCCGCCGGGCATTCTTGATGACCCGCCGCTCCCCCGTCTCCCCGTCGTACGCGTCCCGGACCGTGGCACGAGAGAACAGCCTCGGCTTGAGGAGTCGGGGCCGGTAGATCTCCTCCTCTTCCTCGGGGACTGCCAGTACTCTGCCACAGGTGCCGACCTCATCATGATTGTCACCCGTCTTCTTTCCGTGTCTATCGCGGTCAATCTCGAGGGCATGCCACTCTGATGTTATGGTACTGCGTTAGGGTGTCGTCGCATGCCCATGTGTATTGCGAAAAAACCATTGCGATCACTATTTCAAGATTGAGGTGACAGGCATCTGAATCCGAGTCCCTGCAATATGTAGTGCAGGGTCCAACTTAGGCTCTACAGCTCCCCATGGTGAGATCCATTCTCAGTCCCAATGTCCTCGGGGGAGTGTCCATCACATGCAAACTCCTCGATGTCTTCGTCATCGCCATCCCTTCCTTCGGCTACTGCATCATCCCCGTCGCCAAAGTCAATGGAGCCGCCAAAGCTCTGCCTTATTGAAAAGCGGAGGTCGGAAGGGTTGCTCTCCGTGTCCAATGTTGCATGTATAGTGTTTCGGAGGTTCAAGAAGAACCGAGACAAAAGAATCACCTGAGAGCTTTTACATGATGAGTGAGGCGTATTGAGACTCCCTTTATGAAACAGAACTCACATAGCTTCAAGGCCATCGAGGTAACCCGCCTATAGAACATCACAATAAGCAAAATGCTAAACCAACCTTGTACTAATGGAAGTACATTAGTGATCGCTGGGATAGTTTCTGCAATCTCAACAGCAAGCATAATCCTGTCAATCGGGATCAATCACGGGTGGGTGAATGCGGTTGCGTGGGTCCCTACCCGAAGTGCATTGTCCCTGAAGATGCATTGATATCATGATTATGACATGGCCTGGCGGGAGAACAACACACCGTCTCTGAGTAACAAGCCTTGGATACTTCTCTGCTGACCAGACTCGGCAATAAGTCGCATGAATGCATATGTACTGTTCCAAGTCACAACTACAGTGACAAGGTGGGCCGTGATGGACAAAGCCGCTATGACTTTGTATACTTCATGAAATAGAATATGAGCGCAATTTTCGAGCACTATAGATGATGCACGTACAACTAGGTGGTGGGTCCAAATGGAGTAGGTATGTATAGTCAATATGGTGCTGCAATGGATGACCAACATACAGGTACCTACATGTCGGTATGTCTCGCTTCTGTGAGAGAACCAGAATTCAAATCTGGAGATTGCACGAGATAGATAGTAGAAGTGATGTACTAACACGGGCCGTCAGCAGACACTCATGCTAAGTGTCGAATACGTACTATGTTGATGGAAAATACTATAACAAACAATGCGAGCACCACGAAAGTAGCAATCTTGCGCCCTTGCTCGATTGCATACAAGCGCAGTACTATCAATACTGGAATAGGATGTAAGAACAGTGGCTTCTGGTTTGAATGTCGAATGAAACCCGCACCCGTTGTGATCACATCAAGTGACACTACTGCGATTTGCACGACGATTGACATAGCCCAGTAGCTGATAGTAGAAGCGTAGAGAAGGAGCGAAGTTTGTGATTGTTAGTATCCGCACGTGGTCATCCGAAGCGCGGAGAATACTGACCTCTGACCGGCAATATATGTCCAAGTTTAACACATCAAAGTGACAGATAAAATGCCCGGGGCCACAGAAGTACTGACCTTGATGGACGGTACAAAGACTGCTAGGGGCAGGGAGATGACTGCCAGAAATCCAGTCATGTGCAACATGACGAATAGAACGGTTGATATTGAAAGTTTTCGGCCCTTGAAGAAACGGATTTGTTGGTCGAATGTCAGCATAAAGTCGTAACAGTACAAGCCTAGTCGATAGTTCAGTCACTGCGTGAAGCGCACTGTATCAAATATGATGTTACCCGCCCTGTCTACCTCGTAACAAGCTTGGAGCATGCTTGTCAGAAGATAATGGTTACCCAGCCGCTACGAGGCATGATTCGCACTTTAACAGGTGCCGTAACAAGGTATCTGTGCTAAGTATCTTACACGTGGAACATCGCGCGCATCATCGTGTCAATCGAGATACTCTACACCGGTGTTACATACGTAGCCCGACGTGGTTATCTCATCATTATCCCTGGAACATTCTCGGTATACACGGTTCGTTCATCCAACCAGTTCACGCTCTCGTGCATCATGCCTAATCACCATTTTTTTAATCAATTATTACAGAGTATACAAATAATGTTACATAGATGATCTAGGACATGCCACATCGTCCATTCCGAGACGTACTTGTGAAGGAATGAGGGCATACACATTCGAAGAATCGAGATTACATTGTCATCGGCGACGGCCTACTGGCCAGTCTCTTCGACCGCCTTGATACTTTCTTGTCAGAGACCATGTTTGACGTGAGTCGAAGAGTCAAACGTGCTACCTGAATAGCCTTTAAGGCCGAATGAGGGACAGTCATAATGACTGTGCTGAAAGTTACCAATACAGCAGATGCCCAACGCAGCATGAATTTGGAGCGACCCTGCTAGGGTGGATCGTGAGCGCGGCGTATCCGTAAGAGCGAGTGTGTTACCTTACATCGTCCAAATTCTCCCAAGAATGCACAAGAGCCCCGATACGACACTGCGTGGTCGGTGAAAGCTATGCCTATCACCTGCATTCATGGTGTGACACCAGTCAGGTGCCAGATGCGAATCCTGTGGACCATGCCATTGCTCCAACACCGCGAGCGGGCTCTCTCGGAGATGATGTTTGAGGCGGGCATCATTCTGGATCAATACCTGCAACACCAGGCTTAAATATGCCGTTGAATTGAGGAAGGGATCACAAGGATCCGGCGAAGGAGTATCCTATATCGGAGACATCAACTATTAACAAGAACGATGGGATTAATGTGGCACGTACTAGGCTGGTGTATGCTCCATCACCACCATAAAGATCGCCTCCTCGTTAAGCACTGGCATCGAGGTCGTCACCAGGCGCGAATCCGCCTCTGGCGACTCGCTCAGGTTCGCCTGGAGCCATCGATCAACGGCAGTGGGCAGTCGCGGATTGTCTCGGCGATGAATCAGGTCTCACCTGTCCATGCGGCAAGTAGGTGTTGTATGTCTTTTGAGGCAGTGGTATCGGGCTGAGAGGCGGTGAGGTTGGGGCTGGATCGAACGGCTGTGAAGTAGGGATACCAACATGAGAGCTCCGAGTCCCGGGCCCTAGATGTCGCCAAAGTTAGGCGTGCATATTTGAGTTCTCTGGGAGCTGCGAAGGTAGTTGTATCTTCTTGGTGTTACGCTGGGATGCGGTGGGTAGCAACATCAGCAAAAGTGCATTTCGTAGGTCTAGCAAGTAGTGCATTGTAAGTAGCTTCCAATAAATACGACGAGAAGGTGTGACATTACCTTGCATTGTAATCTGATACCATGTGATTTCTCGTAGATATGACAATACACGCGGTCAGCTCCGAAATTTGAGAAGACAAACTGGTTGCCTTACAGATATGTGCAGGCAATTGGCCACCCACGTGAATATTCGAAGATAGGTCTAGAGAATCGAGCACCGGCGCGAGGGCTCAAAGAAAAGCTCAGAAAACTGCTGTGATCGAACAACTATAATGCAGTTACTCGGTCACGAAATACGTTCTTCGCGCAGCATCTCGGCCCACCTGAGTGACACAACAAATTCATTCATGAATACAGTCAACTGACTCAGCCTGCTCGCTGCACTGACATTTATCGTGATCGCTTTCATCATGAGAGTGTCACAGCAACCGTGGTGACGTGCTGCCTTCAAGTTATATTCCACTGTCTGCACATCATTTAGTACATCTAACATGTACCCAACGTGAGAAACGGAGTGAGAAACGTACATTAACCATGTGAGAAACGGAGCCGGCCGGATGGTTGTTTCTGCACAATACACACGAGACGGCCGGTGGATAGATTGTCTCGTAGAAAACGAGGCGGCCGACTGTCTAATGTACTAACTATGCAGCTAAGCAATGCACCGGCCGGGCGTGCAGAACCACATCCCCCGGCCGGTACGTTGCAAGCGCAACACCGCCAAACGTACGCAGTGTACCGGCCGGGCGTGCAAATCCGTGCAGCCCGGCCGGTACGTTCGAAACACAACACATGCGCACGTACCCAATGCACCGGCCGGGCGTGCAGATCCACACGCCCCGGCCGGTACGTTCGAGACGCAATGCCCCTGCACGTACGCAGCGTACCGGCCGGGCATGCAGATTCACACACCCCGGCCGGTACGTTGGAAACGCGACACATGCGCACGTACCCAACGCACCGGCCGGGTGTGCAGATCTACACCCCCCGGCCGGTACGTT
>MPVS01000532.1:0-12747 GCA_001931775.1 Fomitopsis pinicola
CCACAGTGGGCAGGGGCCTTCCGCGTCCTTCTCGGAGGCAAAGGGTGACCGAGGAACGGACATGCTGTCGGGGTCTCCGACTGCCGAAGGAAATACAGTTTGCTGAGCCACATTGTGACCTCTGGGTAAGTAGCATCTGTAAAAACGATCAGATACGCTCAGCGATGGACTCTACGCACGTTACTCATGTTCCTGCATCAACTGCCGAACACCGATGCCCATCAGGAACACACCGTCGTCCGCGAAGCGAAACCCCGTCGAGATGCGGCCCACCAGATGTTGTGGCCTGCAAGTTGATCATCGGATCTGCGTCAAGTAAGCGAATGAGCAGTTGCTCATGCCAGATGCTCATACTAAACAAGATTTGGGATCTCGGTGACACGGCACGCACCATCCTAGTATATGGCCCCTATATGGCCCGCGCATTTGCGCTCGGCGACGGACAACCGCGTCATAATTGGATGTCGCTCTCACTCTCGTAGAAAGTATCCGCGTTCCATACGTTGTGTGTCGTGTCGTGTAAGCACAACCAGAGCTAGCAAGTGCTGGGACTGGGAAGAAAGCATTGCAGATGGGAAGTGGAGGATCAAGCTGGATCAAGATTGAAACACTCGCTGTCCTTGAGAGCTATGATTGTGCTCCTCATCGGGGCCGCTTTGACTGATGGGGCCATGGCTTTGCCAAGAACGGTGGCGCGGGGGAGGCGATGAGGACCCTGTTCAAGTTGCCGGGACCGTGGCAGACGTGGCGAAGGCGAGCATTTGTGCAGAAAGACGTCAAGTACCGCGCCCCAGCATGGAGCCCGCCTGATGTCCTTTCCGCACGCGTGTGTTTGGACGGGAGTTGCTGTCGTATCAACTCTGCCAGGCTGCGACAGTTGCCTGACACTGCTGGCAGAGCGCGCGGAGGATCATGGCAGGCACAGAGCCAATGTTCTCGCCGCCCGAGGACGGGCGATGGAGTTACAGATGGAGTTTCAGCGGCGAAGGCGTATGATGTACTGGCGAATTCGATCAAGTCCACAATTGTAGGGCCAGACAAAGTCGCAGAACGAATCTTGCTCAGTCGTGACGCGGACGACTAGCTCCCCCGCCTCTTCCGGGCGTGTATCGACAACTTGGACGTCTCTGGTACCCGGGATGGCTCACTGAGATACTTACTGAGTATTATTGCGCGGTAGGGCTCGAGAGCTGCTTGCCAAACAGAAGGTGCCCTGCCTGAGTCGACGCAGAATTCAGTACGATTGCATAGTAGGCAAGATGAAGGAACGATCCTAACTCACTACTCAGTGTAACAGCTACTATCCGGAGACTGCCTAACGGGTGTAACTCGCTGACTCTGGACATGTAGGACACGGCGGTGCTCGCCGTTGGCAACGACCTCGAGCGTCGGGCGAGCGCGCGGTGTCATTGAGCGCCTATACCAGCCACGTCCCTCCAGCTCTGGCCGCAACGCACCCATATTCCTCGACGCCATCTACTCCTTGCGCAGCTTTATTCATCACAGTCCAAGAAGTCCTTGACCCCAATGTTTGAGGCACCATATCTACCGTATGACCCAACCGACAAGGAAGGGTGAGCCTCGCTCGTCCGGCGCTGTTATGTAGTGAGAGCATCTAGCTCACCGTCTCTATCAGCTTTTCGTACGTTGTCTGCAGCGTTATGGATCGATTCGCTTACGTGCGACGTGCGCACAAGTTATGAAACCGTCGTCAAGCGCTGGCCGATCATCCTAACGAGCACCATTGACAACATATACCGGGTGAACCACCAGCTCAGCGTCGCGCAGTTTGAAGAGCATACGGATGAAAGCGTGCTCGCCGCCGAGAAGGTTGATGAGGGCAAAGGATTGATAGAACAGATCAGCAAGCTCAAGTATGACATGGGCAGAGATCGGCCGCTTGAGTGGGTTGTAATAGATAATCGCCTCCGCCTCGGCTACTCATGGATGATATGCAGGCGGATACCCGACGATGGCGAAGCTCTGGTGCAAAATTTCAATACCGAGCTCGCGCGTCTGACGGAGCAGGGCCAGGGGACGTGGTTCACGGCTCCCTGGCTCTACGCAGAGTGAGTGCTTCGATGCGAACTTGCGCTTCCTAAGCTCAACGTATCTCAGATGCTACCTGTTGGTGACATTACGCCCTTTCAAGGGCGTTGCATTGAGTCCAGCACCCCAGGTACCGGCTACTTCGCTCGTACTTCACTCAGACCAAGCACTGGAAAGCACATGACCCGTTCCAAGCCCAGAAGCAGGAAACTTTCAAGAAGAGCTCCAAAGCCATCTTCCGTACGATCTTCCCAGCATATGCACCTGAAGCTGTTCGACATCGAACGTTATGCTTTCTAGAATTGGCCACTACGATGCATGAACTCGATCGCGACAAAACAAAATTAGCTTCTGACCCGCAGAACCTCAACGTCTTCTTCAAGGAAATGATCCAGATGTGTCTGTGGTATGTTCTCAGACCCGCTACGCTCCCCGATCCTTATTGACATTGCTTCTAGGGGAAACGCTACGGTACAATTCCCTTTTCCCCGTGGCTTTGCTGGGACGAGGCTCACCAGTTTGGGCCGCAGGATCTGTCACTGCTCACACACATGTCGCACGAAGACATCGAGCACCTTCAGTCTGTTGGAAAGGACGCCCAAGCCGCCAGGAAGGACTATATCCTGGCTGACGATCAAGACAAAGTATGGTCGCATATTGAGCAACTCGAAGGTGCACGGATAGACTTCGTGCTTGACAATGGTATGATCTAAGCAGCACTTACGTGTACGGCGAACGGCAGCTGACGTGTTGTGCTGCAGCCGGTTTCGAGGTATATTAGCCACAAGCCGTCGAGAGAATGTACAACTACTAAATCGCGTCGTTGTAGCTGTTCACGGACTTTGTCTTCGCCGACTTTCTAGTGACCTACACTCCGTACGTGTCCAAGGTCGTTTTCCAGTACGTCCGCCCCCCTCTCCGCATGCGATACGGCATTCACGCCGGCCCTAGCCCCAAGCTGATCCCCTGGTTTGTGTCCGACGTCACGCCGCCCGACTTCAAGTCCGCGATCTCGTCGCTGCTCTCGCCCACGTTCTTCCCCGAGTCAGAGCCTGAGCCTTCCGCCGTATCGGCGCGTGCGCACCTCAAGGACATGGTGACGCGCTGGTCGAGCTACATCGACAGCGGCGTCTTTGCGCTGTCAGTGCCGCTGGATACCCCGCTCGGGGAGTCAAGCCTCAAGGTAATGCCGCTCGTGAATATTGATTGCGATGGGATCTGACGCGAATATTCAGGCTGACTTCTGGACATCGCCCTACCCGTATTGGAACATGAAGGATCTAGCACCAGAGGTGTTCGGAGGACTAAAGGATAGCGGCTTGGTCATCTTCAAGGTGAGCAAGGTGTCCGGGTTAGTCGGCGTAAGTCGACGCTAACTTGCTTTGTCTAGGGCGACCTCAAGTGAGTGCATCGTTTTGTTTTGGCTGTAACCCCGCGAGTCGCGACAAACTCAATCGCTACCGCCATCAGTTTCCGGAAGTAAGCCCTTTGCCTGTTCACGTCCCGGATCGAGGCTTACTGTCGCGCGACGGGCAGATTGACAGGGGACGTGCGATGGCCGGCCTGCACTCCATTCGGAGAAGCTGTTGGTGCGTTGTCTGTCCTGTCACCTCAGTTTGACTTCTCTGATCTGCTCACCGCCCCTCACCGCCTGCGCCGATCACATATCTCCATGTCCCTGATCCGATCGACTACGCTCGCGTCGCTCCCGGCGGAACTGATCGCAGGTCCGCTCCGGGGCGCTTTTCCCGTCCTGAGCCTGCGCACGAACAAGGCGGACGTTATCGTTGGCGTCGAGAGGGAGACGGCTGAGAGGCTGGACAGGAGCGGGGAGAAGTGGAGAGTCAACGGAAAGTGCGTGTGCGTCTCGTCTTCACTGTGTATCTGTGCTGAGGCATTGGTACAGGTATGCGGTTGTGTTGTTCCTGCCGAGTGTTTGAACACGCTTGGTGAGACGCGACGGATGCCCAGAAGTCAACTGAAGTGCAAGTGTATGAAGTCGGTGGCAAGACCACACGTAGCATCAACCACATGTCGGTAAAAGATTATGTCCGGTTCGAGTAGATCTACCAATCAATATCTAATGCGGTTTATCGCACACTGAAGTCGACCTTCACTCCTGCAGGTCATATCCAGCTGCATGGAGGAGGGTGGCGAACTGCAGCACTGTCAACAACCGCCAAATGCGATAAGGACAAGTGGATCGAGCGCACCTGAATTTTCGCTATTGAGCGAATCTGTTCGAAGTCGTAGCCTTCCCGGTCGCTGACATCCCCTGGAGGCCACCGAGTCAGTAAGGCCGCTCTTACATTCTCGTTGTAGGGGGGCATACCGCTGTTGTGATACATAGGGTCGGCGATGGGGCCAGCGCGCTCAAAGACTTGTGTTGCAGGGAAGCCCAGCTCGTGGAAACTCTGAAGACCGATACGTCAGTGATTGGATTCAGGGGACCGTCAGTAGGGGACAAACCTGGTGGTCGCTGCAGCAAGCCTAGGTAAGAAGTGCCCGTCAGTTCCAATGTACAGCTGCATCCTGCCTCCGCGACTCACGCTAGTCGTCCCAACCACGAGTTCGGGGCTGTAAATGGCCGAAAGGTTGGAGACCAACTGCATAACTTCCGGGCTCCCGATGCTATGTCTAGTGTAAGCAGCAGTTAGGCAATGTCGGCGGCTGAGTACGCACCTCGCAGGCAAACCGAGCTGAGCTGGCTCCCCAGGCGCATGATAGCCCAGCATGTCCGCCTGGATCATGAGCGTCAGGTTAGCACCGAGCTCGTACAAGTGGCCTGTCAAGGCAGGCATCGGTAAGTACCGCTCCTTCGTTAGTACAGCACCTGAACTTACGAGCGTACGCCTTCGACCCGAGGAGGCCCTGCTCCTCGCCCGAGAACGCGACGAGCTGGACGTTCTTGCGGAAGGTGACGCCCTTGCGCGCGATGGTCCGGGCGATGGCAAGGAGCGCCGTTGTGCCCGAGCCGTCGTCATCCCCGCCGGGCGCGCGTGTGCTCCCGAAGGAGCCGCGGCTGTCGTAATGCGCGCTCAAGAGTATTGTCTCCGTGGTGCCCTGGGTAGCGGCGTACGTGCTAGCGTGCGAGCTCAGCGAGATGGCGATATCGCACGATGGAACACAGAGGCAACTCACCAGACGACGTTGGGCGAGAAGCCGGTGCGGAAGGGCTTCTGCTCGCAGGACGCACCAGCGCCCTCGAACTGTTCCTGCAGCCAGTCGACGGCCTGGAGGGCGCCGCTCGAGAAGGCGTGCCGGGAGACGATGCCGGACGCCGGGTCCTCGCCCGTGAGATAGCGTACGTCTTTGCGCATCTGGGGAATGGAAATGTTCCCCACAATGGATGCGATGACGGGGTCAAACTTGACTGATGCGGCGAGTGCCTTTACGCGGGCCGTTGCACTAGAGGATATCGGAACATACGGAACAGGCTCCTGCGGGATGGGCGTGTACTTCCAAGAGCGGGGAATCTGGGTGTCCAGCGTACGCGCTATGTCGGGAGTGACGGAGAGCACCATGGAGGAGGGCAAATCGGCTAAGAGGATGTTGGCCAATGGTGAGTTGATCATGACTTTCTGTTCGTCATTCTGTGCAGCTGGCAGAGCGGTCGGCAGGTTGGAGATGAGCTCGTAGACGTCCTCCGAGGAAGGTGGCTTCAGTGCGTCCTCTACGGCCTCTTGCTCAAGCCACACGAGATTCTGATCAGGGCTGTCAATAGGCGAGAAGAGACCTTGAGATAGCAGGCCGATCGAGGAGCTCATGCAAGCATCGTCGACGATGAAGACGCTGTTCCCACCGAACAGTCCACGATACGAATTTGCGAGACAGCTCGGACCAGTAGTCAAGAGGGTGGGGTCGTGCGGCGTCACGAGGATATGGGGCGGGTTCTGATATAGCAGGGCGTCGGAGCCCGCCGTCAGCGAAGTGGACGCTGCGTGTCGGCTTACCCACACAAAGCACTCAGCCCTGCAGAACGTGTACAGCGACGATCTACGCCCTATAATCCAGACCACAAGCTCATGAACCGGCTTGTCTCAAAAGGTGCGTCACGAGTCCCTCCCCTTAGTCGCATTGTACACTCCGCTCCGAGTCGGCGTGCGTACTGACGCGGCTCTTATTCGCCTGCAGACGTCGCAGATAGGGACGTGAACGCTGTTCGATCCACTCCGCATCGCCCAGAATCAAACTATACGATACCACCGCGCGTAATGCCCCCGGAACTGACGGACAGGATCGTCGACTTTCTGCATGACGATCAGGCCGCGCTCCAGTGCTGTGGCCTGACCTGTCGTTCCTGGCTTACCTCCGTGCGCTACCATCTCTACTACGCCGTCAGCCTCGAGAACATACGCTTATCACGCGCGTTCGCGAGCTTGCTGGATCGCACGCCCAGCCTCGGATGGTATGTTCGGGAGATGAATCTAGCGATGTCGGAGGAGCTACAGCACAGCGATGTTCTCCCCAGCATCGCGGTCAACCTAGGCCATGTCAGGCGGCTTGCCTTGAGCGGTGACATCTTCCAGGTCGACAAAGCGATATTCGAGCGCTTTGGGCCGGTGCAGGAGCTGGCGCTCTCCTTGTCATCCTGTAAACTCAGCGACGTTGTCGTCCTCTTCCTTGCCTTCCCTGGCATCAGCGACTTATCCATCAAGAACACCAGGTACCTATACGGCCCTGCCGATCATGTCCCGATGCTACCCGTCAAACGTCTTGAACTACAACCCGCTCTCAACCCGGGTCTACTACCCCCGTCGTCACCAATGCTCGAGTCATTGGTGTTGTCTATACGGCGGAAGACCTGGCGACTCTCAGCCACATCCTTCGTACGGCCAAACGGCAGCTCAAGCAGCTGGATCTGCAGATGAATATACCCGTGGCAGGTGAGAAGCGGGCGGTCGTTCTTTGCGCTAGTACTTATTCCTCCGACAGAGTACCAAGAGACATCGCTATTTTTGGACAGCCTGCGGCGATGCCCACAATCCCTCGTTGCGATCCGCCTCTACACTAAGTCTGTGCGATGTCTAGCAGTCATCCTGGACCACGTCGATCCGACGCATCTGAAAGACGTCACTATGGATGTCTCAGTGGGCAGCATGTACGGGCTCAAGTCTCTGTCCGGGGCACTGGCCAAAGCCGGCTTCCGGAACGCATCCAGGATCGGAATCACGCTGCGGTGCGCTCGGCTGCTCATCTACTGTCCTCGGGATGCAGAGCTGGCACGGTCGTTGATGGAAACGGCGCTGGCGGAGGCGCACAGACGGAATGTACTGTCAGTCACCATATATTAATACATCTCTCGAGCAGAATGTTCGTAAGTCATCCTCCGCCTATTCGTGCAGCTCTGGTCCTTATGTCCCCTCCTTGCAGGCATAGCCGTATAGAGATTTCTTCGGTTTGACCAGGACATTTGCACCCATTGGTTATGCATATCCTAGGGTTATCGCTGTCGCTTCGGTTTCTGACGATGCTCACGATAGTGACTACTGTTTGCATGCAACCTCTAGATGATGTCGCGCCTGTGGCTGGACGCTGTATTTTATCACGACTTAACTGCTTTCGTGGCGTTGTCTGGCTGGGTGAACATCCGACGGGGAATACCATGACAGAGCACTGTGGCGAAGCCTGCTCTCCGCGGCACACGATGCTACACCCTTGGGTGCGGGGAGTCTTGTGGTTCAGTGACCAGTTCAGTATTAGGTAGAGAGGAGTGGAAGGATTCGAAGCAACCACGTGCACTACTACGTATATCCGTCATACTCACTATGTGGTGTATGAAAATCGTTCTCACTGTTTACGGCTAGGTGCAATTCACACCGGATTCATGAGCATTGATGAATGATTCCCGGGGACAGAGCGTGGCGCAAGTTGAGCCTCAGGCTCCGAACATGCTGAGAAAGTGCTGAGTACTGAGTACCTGACGCCACGTTCGCCGCCCTTGCAGAGTCCGATTGTTATATTCGAAATGTATGTGCACGATGCATACTGTCTGACTCACCTAGTCTTGTCGCTGAGCGTTGCTCAATATCGGCGCATTGTGGTGGGGAAGAGGAGCCTGAGGAGGTGATAATACTACTAGGTCATGTAAGTAAAATAATAATAGAATTAAAAAAGCCTGTTAATCATACAACGTTGCGTCGAATCACGTGCGTCTGTGACTCTTAGGGCGTTTACGCAGTCCTGATCACATTGTCCACCCTCGAAGGGACCACCACTTACACTGAACCAACACTGAACCGGTATGTGGTACAGAATTTGCTCTCCGATAACGAAACTCACTGCTTGGATACCCTTGAAGTTACCCGTCGCGTCTTCACGATCATGTTCGCGCGTATTCATAACGCCTTCACAACTTTCAAACCACCATCCGCTGTCGTCGTTTTCGGCGACCAGCCGTCGACAACCTCATTTCACTGCGTTCCAGAAGACGGATACACCGAGTCCTTGTCTCTTTCTGCATATCCCAGCCCTCGCACATTCAACCATGGTCGTACAACTGAGCAAGCTCGCGAGCGGCTCGGAATCATACGAGCTGGCGACGCCCGATGGGTATTGGACCTAGTTGACAATGTCCTCAACCCAAGGGTGCGAAAGCTTTGGGCTGATGCCTTTGGAAAGGAGGCAGTGCTCGAACCACGAGACGCAAAGGCATACAAACGGAGTGACAGTGTAGATGTGGGGCGCCTAATCGATGAAGTCCTGCGGCCGGCCGTCCTCGAAGTGATCAGCACTGAAGAAGGGCAGGAGCATTTGGACAAATCCGCGCGCACTCTTCCGGTATATATCGTGCGCGTCAACCGTTCGAGATATGGGCGCATCCTCGAGCCCAATCTCACAAGCTTTGCTGCCTGATTGAACACCGTATACTGCCTCCTGGCCGATATGTAGGTGCAGGTATCGACTACTGTAATTGGTCGGACCTGATGTTTGTAGGCACCACGATACAACTGTCGGTATTGATACGTTCGGACCCGATCGTACACCTGAAGTCTGTGCTTGCCAATGGCTTTGCAAGGCTGTTTATACTATGCACTGTGGTTTGGTACAACTCTGTGATCATACTACAATAAGTCTATCGTCGACGGCTCTGTCCCATGCGCCCAACCAGAGGTCGGAAGCCCTTCGTGCTCAGAGCGTCAAGTTCTGCCTGCGTTATCCAGCCGGTTGCTACTAGGTATTCCAACACTTCAGAGCAGAACCGCTGGCAGTTGTTGACTATGAGGTCAAATGGTCGACCGTCCGCGATCCTGTGACATATCTCATTGAGACGTTCTGACGTCAGGCTCAAATTCGAGGCGACTTCGACAAATTGAATCAAAGATGATGACTCGCGCGGGTTCTTGCCAACAACGTGCGCCAGATACTGTAGAGCACCGTCTGCGTAAGCGATCTTCTATACTTGAACTTGAAGCCTATGCACTTACCGTCCTCCTCGCGTGGTCGGAGTCTTTTGAGATATGAAACAGATCACCCTCCATCTGACCGGGTACGTATAAGAATCTATACAGATACCAGGGTATGGACCTCAGTTGCGTACATTGAGAAGCACCCGTAATGTGAACAACTCACAGTCCCCAGTGGGCAGTGTCCTCGGGCCAAAAGGTGGACTGAGAAAAGCAGGCAAGTGCAAGTGTCGTCATGATCGCGTACAAGGTTGCCACCTGTGGAGCGAAGGAGGTTTCGTCGTTCCTATGGATGACACCGCAAGGACCGCACTGAGGTGTATTTAAATGTCAGCCCGGACTCGCAGCCAAACCTTCAACTGTTAATGGACCCTTGAGTCACAAAATCTCGCATTAGACGCGCATAGTAATATGGTGAGGTAGAAGACGCACACAAAGGTCCACAGACCACATCCTTCCCATGGTACAGTCGTTGCCACACCCTGGTCGCTGGCGGCCAGCCTGAGCTATGCGCATAAGGCTTGGGGCACTGCGAGAAGCATGTACTCCAAGGCGCCGAGGATCACACCTACGGCCGGTGGCTGAATAAGATGTACCTCTTCCTCCTCCAGGCCTACAACCAGCGCTGGCGCTCCGCCGATCGCGAGTCATTCTCCCCTGGCAAGCATATGCATATCTGTACTACTAGCCTTGATTTAGTCAGCGCCCTGTCTTGATATCTCTCCAGGCTGGAGATAAGGCTTACCACCGCCGCTCACTGGTAAGCTTCTAGCTCAACTTGCGCTGCTTCTGGAGTCTGCGTATTACAACTAGGACGAGTCGCATCTTGCGCCCCCGGCCCTTCGAGTCCGGGAAGACCGTGTTCATGGGCGTAGGTCACGCCCTCACCGTCGCCTATCCCCGGACGGACTCCGAAATCGGCACTATTTGAGCTTGGTAGCTGAAGGGATACCTTTTGCTGCTGGTACCTCCTCTCTGAGCCTCATCTAGTCTGGACGTTGGACAGTGTGAGTAGGTGCTTTCTCTGCGAACTGGGCATTGCTGAAAGCAGCCCGTATACCGTGTTATTGCATCCTCTCTCAGCGTGAGCAACACCGCAACCATGTCTACGGGTAGCCATGAACTCCAATCATGGCTCGAGATCCCCCGTATAACCTGGCCCACCCTCCCGGATTTACCAGTTCTTACCAACCCATTCATCCTCCCGATCGGAACCCGCCATATCTACATACATTCACCCACAACACTCCTGAAATGGGGCCGTACCGAGGAGGAAGGTATCATGACTTCCCTCGCCCATTCTATCCTTGGTGGCGTCGTCCCAAAAGTCCTCGGCGTTGTGTCCATCTCCGACCAGCCGGGACGGACTGGCCTCATTCTCCAGCGGCAGCGTGGAACCCTTCTAGTCGAGCTATGGCCAACCCTCTCCCCCGAAAAGCGTATGATCGTGAAGGATCGCCTGCGCGACCTCCTTGTGCGGATGCGCAAGCGCCCGCTCGATTACTATGGACGTCCAGGGGGGCGCCCATATACTACGTTTACGACTTTCGACGCCATAGATCACGCATTCTGTACCACACGTACCGAATGGGACGAGTCGCGAATCCAAGCATTGCGCAAGGTCGCTCCCGACATAGGAGTTGACGAGGCGCGACGACTTGCACTTGAGCAAGTGGAACAGGGGACACGCTTCGACGACAGACCAGTGCTCACTCATGGCGACCTGTCCGATCGCAACCTTCTCGCGGATCCAGATACGCTGGAAATCACCGGTATCATAGACTGGGAGGACGCCCTCGTCATGCCAGCGCATTACGAGTATGCACGGGCTCGGCTCTCTGGGGGTCACAAGGCAGAATGGAGGAAGGAACTCCTAGAAGTACTGAGGGATGTCTTGCGCGTCGAGTGTGCAACTGCTCAGGGAGCAGATGGGGGTAGAGAGAGCAGAGGGACATATGAGAAGGAGTTGGAGGCGTGGAACAATCTTGTCGATGTGGAGAGGGCAGCTCAGGGCTTCAGTGACGCTTGCTACTGGACCTTCGAGTAGTATAGCATACAAGTCGTCATGTACGCAGGAGTTCGCGTCTGCAAATTCTATCTCGATTAGTGACATACCGGCCTAAGATCCAATATGAAGAGCCAAACCGTTTGATTGAATAGCAACATTTATCTTGAAAGTGTCGTGAAAGCTTTCTCGCATGAAAGGCCAGGAACTTGATCTGTATACGCCACCATGAAGAGTTCTCTGACAGAGCTCGAGGAGACCATCAGCGATTGCGTATCCTTCTTGTACTCCAGGCTACGGACGCATGAGTCACGATCGATTGACAGGACCAATAATGGAGAAGGGAAACCTCACCATGGAACAACGCATTGCGACTCGCTTAATCAAGTCATACTGAGGCTCGATCGATGAGATCAGAGAGTATGCGCGCTCACCTGCGCTCACCTAGCGAGTTGACTGAATGGGCGGTTCGGGGCTCAGCGATGATATATTCTCGGCTACATCGTGATGAGGTACAGTTCTTGAACACATTGCGTTCTCTGTTGATCGCCGCCGCCTATCGAGCAGTCTGGATGGCTTCAAACACGTGGACTCGCCACTGGATCCGCAGTGCTTGACGATAGTCCTGTTGACGATGTGCATGCCACAGACGCGGCTCCCGGGCGCGACTCTAGAAGGCAGCGAAATTACCACCGGTGATGCGCTGCAGGCGAGGAGCTGCGTGGAGCCCATGCCACCACACGCTACTGCAAGTGATCCGGAGGACCACGGTCATGGAAGGACCAAAGTCAGTATCTCCCACCTCGCAACTACGAGCGACCTAGATCTCATATAGCCCGTCGTGGCTTCTGATGGATAGACAAGGCATGCACCATGTCTACTGTGCCTTGAGAGTGATCACCTGTACTAGCCCCGAAGATCGTGATGATTGAACATGAGTTGATGAAGAGTCAAACTCACCGGAAGCGGCTTGCAATGGATAACTGGAAACAAGCACGCCTTCCTGCGGTACGTAGATAATCGATACAGTAGAACACACACACATCGACCACAAAGGAAGACGATGGGCGGTGGATATTCGCACGCTGCCCATCTCCGCGTGTGTCGACTATCAGTCGGACGGCCGTGAGCTAGGGTGTATTGAATGCACCGCGTTCCGCAACTAGACATATTTCATGCTGGAGATGAGTGACGCAAGACATGACTCACATGTATGCGCGTCATTCTTCCACTCGGAATGGACTCGTGCTTCCTATCGAATGGTTCCAACAACGAACATGAGTAGCA
>MPVS01000533.1:0-12741 GCA_001931775.1 Fomitopsis pinicola
TTCCGCCCTGTGCTCACCCTGTCGTAGTGCATGCTCTTCGACTCCCGCGCGCGTGCTGTGGCCCATGGGGACGCAAGCCTTCCCTCCGTCCGCTCGCAGTCAGACGTCCAGGCCCTCGTTGAATATCTCGACGAGGTGTTTGCCACGCTACCCAGCGAACACAGCCCGTTGGGTGCGCCGTTCCCCGCCATCGCGTGGTCCGTGAACCAGGTTGCCGCCGAGCAGTCCGACTCCGATGCTGGCCACCCCCTTCCCTCCGTTCGCTATCTCGACCGGCCGCTGCAGCTCTCGACCTTGCGCAGCTCCGCCGAGGGGTGGGACAGTCTCGTCCGCCGCATGCAGGTGCTCGTGCAGGGGCAGCGCGACGCTGCCAATTCCGCACGCGTGGAGGGCATCGAGATCCGCGATCGGCTCGCCGCGATGGAGCTCCAACTGTCCGCGATTGGACGTCGACTTCGTTCGGGGTCGCCGGAGGGTTCTGAGGCTCGGGCGGAGGGTAGTGTAGAGTTATTTTGAGGGTTTTCTGTCTGTTCTTGTGGTAGGAACCCGTCCTTGAATACACGCGTTGAGTTCCCTGGTTGAGGCGGAGGGTAGGATCCGTGCTGTTCGAGGCTGGACTCCGCCGGCGCGGCGTTTCCCGTCGTCCGTGTCCCTCGGCGCCATTTTCCTCTGCTGTCGCTGTCTGTCGCCTGTCGCTACCGCCCCTCGCATTCCTAGGTTCCGTCCCCAGCCAGTGGGCACCGCCCACACCGGAGTTGGTGGAACCGAAGGAAAACCCTGGAAACACGGAAGATCAGTCAAGAAGCAATGAGAAGGAACACATACCTAAGATAGACACAGGGAAGCGAGGCCCATGCAAGAACCTTGTCCAAACACAAGTTGACCCCTGGCAGGTGCTCGCTCAGGTCTTGAACACACCGGTAACGTTACCTGTCGGAGAAATGTTAGGCGTATCAAAGGAACTAATGACACACCTGCAAGACGTGTTGAGATTCAAGTCGGCGCCGAAGAGCCTAGTCGCACGCCTTCGTTCCTCGCACAAAAGGGGCCCTAATACACCTAAAAATGGAAGTGGACAAACGTCCGGTGACGGCGATCATCGACACCGGATCCCAATTAAATATAGTAAGTCAGAGAATATGGAAAACTCACATTAGAAGACTGATGGACAACTCCTGTTTGTGTCAAATGAATGACGCAAATGGAGGCGCCGGCGTATTGAACAGAATAGCCGAGAACGTACCTTTAACGTGCGGCATCGTGCGCACGACCACAAACCTATACATCGGTGAGCGGGTCCCCTTTGATCTCCTGCTGGGACGACCCTGGCAAAGAGGAAATTTCGTGAGTATTGATGAATGCAGCGATGGGACTTACCTATTGTTCAAGAATTGAGATCTCGAGGTCCAACACGAGATACTAGTCACTCTGATGGAAGCGACTCGAACTGGGCCTACAACCGCAGCATGGCCGTAGGCATGGCTAAGCAAGAGCAATCAGATGCCACAGGAACAGCCAGAATACTTACCTGCATGATGAACCAAGGCTCCGGGACCGCGGAATGGAAGCCCAATTTGAGCGGGAGCAAGAACTTACCCAATCCAGAAAGGGGCGCGCGCAACGAGCAAGAGTGGTGGGACGATACCAGCCCCCCGGACCGCAAGAATGACGACACAGGAACGGACCCACCGTCTGGACTCGATCGCCATGCGGGGCGATCGACCGATCACGATCTTGCGCTCACCAATCTGAGGGCGCTTATCGACTTAGCTCCTCCTCCCACCACCTCCGCTGACGACCACTCGCCTGAGCCCGCTCTCATTCCTCTCCTACCTCACGACGAACTCGGTGATTCGATGCCGCTGAACCTAGAAGACACGGCAACCCCTCAACTGAGCCTGCGCAGCAAGCTAGAGCGCATGAAGACAGCCGATGGAGCGCGGGTCGATGACGAGGAGCAACGGCGAGTGGAAGGCGGTGAAGGGGGTGATGAAGACCAACGACACAAGACACTAACGCAAGAGCAAGGTGAGTACTCACCTACCATATATAAGCAGCCGGCCAGACAGCAAGACGGACACCAACAATACAACAAATACGAACATCGACCTCAAGGCCTCTCAATCTCAGCTCTGGATCCCAATACCCGCCTCGACCTCACTATCATCCTCCTCTCCCTCACCCTCGAACTCCTCAACCTCCTCCTCAAGCTTCTCCTTGCCATGGCCCGCCACCCCGACCTCTATTCCTCACGCGTGGTCGTCGTTCGACCTTCAAACTTCAGCGACATCACTCAAGTTCCCGGCAACCTACCTCATGGCTACCTCCCACCGGATCGCGTCAAGCTCGACATGCAGAACGACATACTCGACCCTAGGCCGCCGACCTTCCCGAGCTCCTCCCTCGTCCTGGCCGCTCACGATGCGACTCTTTGTCACCACTACACGGGCCGCGACGGCTACCGCCGCATCATATACGGCTTCACCTCTGCCGCCTTTGCTAACCAACACCCCAACCAGGACTACACCGGTGTCGCACCGGTATCCGGAGTACTCTACTTGTCCGAACGCCCCATGAACACGCACACACCGCTCATTTCCCCCGTCCTCTACCCCTACCATGGCCCGAACACCCAACCCGCCACTCTCGCCGCCGCTGCACGCCCTCGCTCTCCGACACCCCAGATTGCCCTGTCTGGCAATCGCCCCACCTACGCCAACGTCCTCAACGTCTCGAACTGGCCCCCGATGCCGCACCCAAACTTCGCCCGCCCGCGCAATGACCCACGCTGTCCTGCGCCAAAACTGTTTGGCTCAGAGACATGGATAGTCAGCATATACAACCCAGCTTTCACTCAGTACAAGGGCCAGGCACAGGCACAGACACAGGCACAGGCACATGCACAGCCTCAATGCACAGCCCCAATGCACAGCCTCCAGGTACAGGCACTTGCACAGCCTCAATGCACAGCCCCCAAATTCAGGAACATGCACAGCCTCATGCACAGCCATGCACAGCCATATGGTCTAGAACAGTCCAGGCTCAGAGGCAGTGCTGAGGCAGTGAAGTCTAGAGTCAGGAGGAGTCAGGATGAGTCAGGATGAGTCAGGATGAGTCAGATGTCATGCATAGCTTCATGACAAATTCAGGGAGAGAGAAAAGGTATATATAGTGGCCTGTTTCTGCATGTACAGTAGCTTGCTCTTCCCCAGCAATCCACACTCAGAGACAAGAAGTCCTCTGTGGTTTGAAGTACAACTCAGTCTGGTCTGCACTTCAGTCAGCTCATTGTCATCAAGTTCATACAATGCACAGCCCCAATGCACAGCCTCCAGGTACAGGCACTTGCACAGCCTCAATGCACAGCCCCCAAATTCAGGAACATGCACAGCCTCATGCACAGCCATGCACAGCCATATGGTCTAGAACAGTCCAGGCTCAGAGGCAGTGCTGAGGCAGTGAAGTCTAGAGTCAGGAGGAGTCAGGATGAGTCAGGATGAGTCAGGATGAGTCAGATGTCATGCATAGCTTCATGACAAATTCAGGGAGAGAGAAAAGGTATATATAGTGGCCTGTTTCTGCATGTACAGTAGCTTGCTCTTCCCCAGCAATCCACACTCAGAGACAAGAAGTCCTCTGTGGTTTGAAGTACAACTCAGTCTGGTCTGCACTTCAGTCAGCTCATTGTCATCAAGTTCATCGTCGTCATCGTCGTACTCGTCGTCATCATTGTCGTACGTGTCTTCGTCGTCATCATACTTGTTGTCGACATCGTCAGTCAGTCAGTCAGTCAGTCAGTCAGTCAGTCAGTCAGTCAGTCAGTCAGTCAGTCACGTCCTTACTGCCAAGCGGGTGGTAAGTATCTTCACTCACGTCACGAGAAAGTCAAGTTAGTTGTTAGGCTGACCTCTACAGGAGTTCTGTCTACATTCACGCTACACGTACCGCCAGGGAAAGTCNCAAGTAAAGCAAGTCCAGTCAGTCACTTCAAGTTGGGTTCAGATAGTGGTATATTGCCAAGAAAGTGGTAATCTACACTGATCAGATCAAAACTCTTACTACCCCCTTCCCAAAGAACAAACCTGCGATAGCCTGGTATAGATCATACCCGGTGAACCATAGCAGAACACATTTCTGACCTGACAACGCTCCCCCATTCGAGCCAGCCATGCCAATGCAAGCGGTGTGGTGACGCTCCCAAACCCCAACACCAATCCTTTGACCCTGGTATGCCACTCTCACTCAGTCGCTACCGCACCGCCTCTCCCTCGTACCGGCACCTGCCCCTTTCGATTCATACCTCAAGTGGACCCCGTCAACCTCAACGAGGCGATCACGGTGCTCATTCAGAACACCACGCCCACGTGCCCGCGTTCTCTCGCCAAACGTCTCACCTCGCCGCCCCCGCTCAAGACCATCCTCGAAGAAGGCGAGCTCGTGAACCCGCTGCCCAGCCCGGTTGAAGACGTCAAGATGGAATTGGAATATGTAAGCCCACTCAACCTCGACTCACCCCCGTCTTCGCTTACCCTCTCCGACCAGCCCTCGCCGCCCAGCACTGTCGCGACCAAGGGCGACTCGGACGACGCAGACGTTGAGGACGAACTCAACGAAGATACTGTCATGGACTCATGGTACATCCGTACCGCGACTGCCCTGGCCCCATGGTGCTCGGTGAGTCCGAGCAGCCCCAACTCACGCACAAAGAACTAACACTACGATCGATGGACGAACGCGCAGGACGACTCATCGCGAACTACGAGGACAACAACGAGGTCGACTCCTTGTACGAGACGGATGCCGACACTGCTGCCGGATCTCAGGTACGCCCGCACCCTAACATGAAAGAAGTACTCGAAGATCTCACCAACAAAATTCGGTTCACGACCCACCCCCTCGACCACTTCACGGCCACCGGACTCCGCCACCAGCTAGTCAAGATGTACCGAGCCGTACGTGCCCAAGCCCGCAGAGAAGGTGTTAAGGAAGCTAGATGATGGGAACAGGGACTTGGACACAGCCAACACCGCGGAAGACGACACATGCGACGCAGGAGGGGCAAGAAGCCAGCTCTCCCGCATGTCAATGAATTACTACACTCCAAGGAGAACCAGCAGCTTGGTGGGCTCCGAGAGTACTTCTGTACGCACCCCACCGCTGACCCTCAAAACGGATACGTAAACAACTCCAACACAATCATCCGGCTCATCGACACCGCCACCAAATTTGACCCGCTCACCGAATATGGACTCGTCCTTCGCACGCAACGCATACACGGCGATTACGGCGGCCCTGGGGAATTCGCCCCCGACTTCTGACGATGAACGCTAGGCGATACATGCCCTCCTCCGTATGTCGCGTAGGAGGACACTCACCCCCTTCGGTATTCAACGATGCACCCAGCTCTCTCGACCTTGAACATGCTCTCCCTGCCACAGAATTTGAAGACTATAATACCAGTATGCAATCCCCCTCCTCTTGAGTCCCTTTTCCCTATCTCCTCGATCCCGTACAAAATCATATCCGCTCCCGCCACCTTCGCCTCGAACACGCGCACCTAAGCGATGTTCGCCCTCGACATATATTCATTTTATTTTTTTGACTCGACTTCGCCTCCCCTATGCCGCGCCTCTACGTCTGCTACTATCGACTCCCGCTACACTACGAACGGACACTTACTATAGTACCAATATCCCTGATATTTCTCTAGTACCATATTCTGAACATCGGACTTACAGCAGTTAAAGTGCTTCGGTGCTCGACACCTACTATACGGATACCCCCCCAGACTCGTTGTACGGCCCAATGGCCAAACCCGTTTAATCTGCAAATCAAACACGGGTTGTTGACTCGCGAACCCATACGATCGATTCAAAATACACTACAAAAACGGTAATAACAAGACTTTTATCCTTCGAAGAGTCACTAAGCACGCCTATTACACGCGGCACTACTTAATCATACCACCAATCAAGCATTCAACACTCACTACTATTTACAACTGCCCGAATACGCTATACACAGCCACATGTACATCGCAAGAACACACTCGTAGTCACTACTTCAAGTCTCAGCCACATCTTAGTATACTCAACATTGACACACTCAACTCGTTACACGTGCCCTTAAGACACCCTCAAAACAAACTCAATACAATCAAATACACTATCTACGTATACACGACACTATCTACTACGACCACACTACACTACGCACACACACGCTACCGCCAAACCGAACATCGCCCCGCCGTATGCACCTCTGGAACAACCGCCCGAACCGTGCAAACCTTCCATATCCAGACTTATTGCACCTAAATACCACCACTTATCCCCCGCACACGCTACAATCCACACGCTATTGCTCCCCGCTCACCTTCCAATCTCACCACTTATACAATGGCATTCCTATCACCTCTTGCCACTATTTCCTCACCCTCTTCCTGCGAAAATACGACAAAATCCCCTACAAACTTGATTAGACACTTGAAGAACCCTACCAGTTATTATATTGTCATAGACAAAGACGACAGACTACAGTACTATACAAACATTGATGAACGGACACTACTGATAGATATTCTAGACTTAGAGGAAGGAGATGAACTACTCAACTACTATGGAAATGAGGTGTTAGGAGCCTACAAAAGGGTGGATCGAAGGGTCAAACCAGTACCAGGAGTATTTCCAGAAGATGCACGAGTTGAACAAAGATTCCCAGAAGACCCCTTACTATCATTACCCCCATCATCGCCCCAACCTCCTGAATTCATATCCAGAGATCGCCTCACTATTGAACACTTAGAACAGATAAAGATTAATGAAGAAGGCTTTCTATGGCCAGAAGAAGAAAAGCTATTTGCACATATATTGAAACTCAATGAACAGGCACTCGCTTTTCAAGAATCACATCGAGGAACATTCAGGGAAGACTATTTTACACCATACATAATCCCAGTGGTCCCTCATGAACCTTGGGAATTTGCAAATATTCCTATCCCACCAGGAATCAAGGAGAAAGTCATATCTCTACTCAAGGAAAAGATTGGAGCTGGAGTATATGAACCAAGCCAATCATCCTATCGCTCAAGATGGTTCTGCATAGTAAAGAAGAACGGCAAGCTCAGAATCGTACATGATCTACAGCCACTCAACAAAGTCACCATTCGAGATGCAGGACTACCACCCAAAGTTGACAAATTTGTTGAAGACTTTGCAGGTCGCAAATGCTATTTGGTCTTCGATTTATTTTGGGGTTTCAATGCAAGAAAAGTACACCCTACAAGCAGGGACATGACCTCATTCCAAACACCACTTGGACTTCTCAGGATCACCTCACTACCCATGGGATTCACCAACTCACCTGCAGAATTTCAGAAATGCATGGCATTTATTCTTCAAGAAGAAATACCAACTATTGCCAACATATTGATTGACAACTTACCTGTTTGGGGACCAAACACTGAATACTTGGATGAAGATGGAAACCCAGAAGTATTAGAAGAGAACCCAGGAATTAGAAGATTTATATGGGAACATGCACAAGATGTTCACCGTATTATGCATAGAGTCAAACATGCAGGAGCCACATTTTCCCCCAACAAAGCCCAGATATGTTGCCCTGAAGTCATCATTGTTGGACAGAAATGCACACCAGAAGGAAGACTACCAGAACCCAACAAAGTTGACAATATATTAAATTGGCCAGTATTGAAGAGTGTACATGATATCAGAGCATTCCTTGGGCTGTGTGGTACAGTACGTTGTGGGTGGTGCCCACGGTCTGGGGCCGGAACAGAGTGAAGGAGGGGTTAGGAGGGCAGGCCAGCCCAGGACGAGAGGCAACAATGGACCAGAAGGCGATAGCAAACCGCGGAACGAGCACACTGAATGCAGCAAGACACGACTTCCTTCCGCGGCACGAGCAATGCAGCAAGACACGGCTTCCTTCGGCGGAACAAACACACCGAATGCAGCAGCACAGGACCCCTTCCGCAGGTACGGGCGAAGCACACCGGGGAACAAATAGCTAGAGAAACGAACCCCAAGCACGTCGGACACAAATCTCCCGCGATACGACAGGCAAGACACGTGACAAACGAGTTCCTCAGGGGCGCGTTCCCTCCGCTCTCACAAGCAAGGCACGAGACAAGTGAACTTGCTTGGCGACGACACGACATGCACGGCAGGGACTCAAGAAAGCTCTACGCTACCATCCGCCACACCCTCCAAGCCCTGGGGGGAGGTCGAACCAAGACAGCGGGAAAGTCCATCGAGCTGCAGCTCCACAGCGATGAGGCGAGCATGGGTCTCCATGGCCTCGATATGAGCAGAGTTTGAGGCGTCACGCTGGGTTTGCACGATAGCCTGCATGCGGCGAACGAGGCTGTCCCACCCCTTGGCGGAACTTCGCAATGTCAACAACTGCAGGGGGCGATCGAGGTAGCGGACGGAAGGAAGGGGACAGCCAGCCTCCGAATCGACCTGCTTGGCAGCAACTTGATTTACCGACCACACAATGGCAGGGAATGGAAGCCCGAGGGCGCTGTGCTCGGAAGGCAACGTAGTGAACACCTCGTCAAGGTATTCGACGAGCGCCTGGACGTCAGACTGGGAGCGGACGGAAGGAAGGGCCGCGTCGCCATGCGCCACGGCTCACGCACGGGAGTCGAACAGCATACACTGTGTCAGTCAAGGTCAATGGCGAGAGCGGAAGGAAGACTGCTCGACGCACCACAATCCAGTGAGCGCCATGGGCCCAGGCGAGCCACTCAGCGTGGTTGCGTGTTGTAAGGCAGGGCTCGGTAGCCCGCTCGTCCCGAAGGATCTCGAGAAGGCGACAGAACCGCAGGGAATACACCGCGGCGGTAGCGTTGGGGTGATGTTCGGCCGACATGGCAAATGGTGAGTGAGTGGGGAAGAGCGGAGGGAGCCGGAGGGGGTTTTGTTGGACCGGCGTGGGAACTCGGGAACGGGGGAGGATAAGACACGGCGGGGAGCGGAAGGAGGAGTCAGTTTCTACCACCACCACCCTCCGAGTACTGAGTATCTAGCGAAGTCGGTCGTCTTACGTTGTTGTTGTTGTTGTGTCGAAGTCGAGTCGGTCATTGTCGAATCAAGTGTTCTACCCGAGTTTACCTGAGTGAGTTGTTGTCACGGATCCTACCCCTTCCCCAAGTCGTCGCGAGTTGCCAGCGAGGCGCAACCTGCCGGAGGTCTGCCCTGCACAAAAGTCGTCGTTCCACTACCGTCTACCTTCCGCTTTACTTCTCCCTCATCCTCCGCTCGAGTTTGTCGCTCCAGCACTAGCTACCCTCCGCTATCGTCCCTCAGCTTGGTCTCCGAGCTCGCTGTCACCCAAGGCTCAATATCCAGCGAACCCCTTCCCCACCTACCTTCCGCCGTACCCGGGGAACATACGAATATGGATCCTCAACTATTCAAGGATGGCAAGACCTCTAACTCAACTATTACACAAGGATGCTGAATTCCAATGGACAGAACAGTGTCAGCAAGCATTTGACTCACTCAAGGAAGCAGTGACATCAGCACCTGCTTTGAAGCCAATCGATTATGAATCTCCCAATGCTGTTGTCCTATCAGTGGACTCAAGCAAATATGCAGTCAGATTTATTTTATCTCAATACAATGACAATCACAAGAAGCGCCCAGCTCGTTATGGATCAATACCTATGACTGAAAGGGAATCTCATTATTCTCAACCCAAACTCGAATTATATGGACTCTACAAGGCATTACAGGCATATCGACTATATCTCATAGGAGTCAAGAACCTAGAAGTGGAAGTGGATGCTCAATACATCAAGGGGATGCTCAATGCACCAGACCTGCAACCCAATTCTACAATCAACCAATGGATTCAAGGTGTACTCCTGTTCACCTTCAAATTAATTCATGTTCCAGTGGATCGACACAAAGGGCCAGATGCATTATCAAGACATCCAATAGGAGAAGGAGAGTTAGCAGAAGAAGAGGATGATTCATGGCTAGACGACATAGCCCTGTATTGTGAAATACTCCACCATCACCAGAAGCTCGGATATGAAGAGTACACATCCTTCAACACTACCATCTCTCAAGGACATTATGATGTTTATATCTCGGCAAACACCAATGCGGATCGGACACTTCATCCATATCGAAAATTCCTATCACAACTAGCAATTCCAAGTTTACCTACCCCGCAAGCAAAGTGTAGGTTCATCAAAGGGGCTAGCAAATATTTCCTAAGAATGACAAGATGTATAGGAGAAATGGAACAAGCCCACCAAGATTGGTAATTTTAACTGCTGCAAAATGGTTAGAAATTCTTATGCAAGCACATGAAGGACTAGGACACAGAGGAGAACAAGCAGTTATGCACACAGTCAAGGAAAGATTTTATTGGCCAAATATGTGGAATGATATTCGGCACCATGTTCAGTCATCCAAACAATGTCAAATCAGCAGTACAAGAAAAGCAGAAGTCCCTCTCAGGGTATCAACACCAACCATGATTTTCATCAAGATATATCTAGACATTATGGACATGCCCATAGCGAAAGGCTTCAAGTCTATTATCGCAGCAAGAGATGACCTGTCAAGAGCCAGTGAAGGAAGAGCATTCAAATCCAAGAAAGCCAAATCAGTAGCTGCATTCTTTTTCAAACAAATACTCTGTCGCTATGGAGCAGTAGGAGAAGTGGTAACAGACAACGGACCAGAATTCAAGGAAGCATTCACATGTCTCATGAAACAATATAACTTGCCTCAAATCAAGATATCAAATCACAACTCTAAAGCCAACGGTGTAGTTGAATGTGGTCACTTTATAATGAGTCGGGAGTCAATACTCAAGACCTGCAAAGGAGATGTTAGCAAGTGGCCAGACTACATTCACCATGCCTTTTTCACAGATTGCATCACCATCAGCCAGTCAACTGGTTTCTCACCATACTACCTGTTGTATGGTGTTGAACCTGTTCTCCCATTCGACCTAACAGAAATGACCCTACTGGTCAACGGATTCCATTCAGGTATGTCAACATCGGACCTCCTTGCACTCAGAATCAGACAACTCATGAAGAAACCTGAAGACATCGCCAAGGCAGTGGCCCTACTTAAGAAAACATGTTTTTGCTCAAAGGAAACTTTTGAAAGAAGATACAGACACTGTCTCAGAAAAGATATATACCAGCAAGGAGAGTTGATCTTAGTATGAAACAAAGCTGTTGAAAACAGTGCAGACAGAAAGCAATACCCCCGTTATTTAGGACCATATCAAGTCATCAGGCAGACAAAAGGAGGATCATATGTCGTCGCAGAACTGGATGGCGCAGTATGGCGAAAGGGAGTAGCAGCGTTCAGGCTACTTCCCTTTGTCTCAAGAGATCTGATCAACTGGAGGAACTCAATATGATGGAGGATGAAGAAGATGAAGAATTTCCCATTGAAAACGTTGAAGAGGAGCAACTAGATGAGTTCAAAGAAGAGGAACACAGTTCAGACGAGGAAGAATCAGACAATGAGGAATGAACAGTCACACCCAAATACTCAGTATGCAGAGTGCAACTGGGGACAGTTGCCATTTCTGGTGCCGACCGGGTGTCCTGGGCCTAACTTGTTTAGCCCCAGGAACACACAAGAAGGATGAGCAAGCCACACAAGCACCCACAAGATCGACAATCACAACAGCACCTACAAGACCGCTGATGTGACCGAACGAGCACGAAACCCTCCACACAAGACACGTGTGCGGGAGACCGAGGGATGGCACGAGGGCTCCGACGGGACCAGATCTAAGCGCTTCTCAAGCGTCTAAGTACACGTCGGAGTATCAAACGCACCTCAAACTTCAACCATCACCTTCTCCGTCGGTGCGTACTCCCCCCTCACACTCTCCGGCCAGCAGAACTGATCCAACAGCTCTGACACTTCAAACAAAAGATATAACAACAGGTTTAATGGCCAGTACCGCCACCATCGACTTCAACAACGACCATCTTGGCCGGTACGTATCATATTTACTCAAGACGCCTAGCGCATGCAAGATCATTGAAGATGATTTCACAGCATCATAGACGAAGAACTTCGTCTCGACGCAAGCATCGGCTGGGACCACTTCGTCGTCGCATATTTCGACCTTTGGATGGAGCAACTGGAGGGAGAAGGTTCGTGGTACCAGCCACGTATCCTCGTCACGACGGAGGTCACGCTCGAGTACGAGGACGGCGAGGAGTATATCCTCATAGAAGACGGCGATGAAGACACCCTGCGCGAGTTGGACGCCCGAGTTTCTGCTCTCGAAGAGCTCCTTGCCTACCTCGCATAGATAGCGGTGGTGGTTTTCAAGATTATTATTTTGAGTTGGACTCAGTTAGAGAAAATAAGGGAAACCTAACAGATGGATAAAGGTAGGATAAGTACAGGAGTGGAAGTGACATCATAGGTGGAGTAACTGACTTCGGTGGAAACATGACCATCAGGAAAAACACTTTTGGCGGTAAAGCATTTGGGCGCTACACGAGAGTGAGCAGAGAGCCTTTCAGAAGGTTTGGGCTACTCTCATAAGCCTTTGAGGAACAAGCTCCGCTCTGAGAGCATTTATAGAGGAAGAATATCCTTTGCTCTTCATTTTTGCATCGGCCTTACACTTTAATCCACTATCTTTTCACTCTGTGATTTCTCAAAGTATGCTTATCATTTCCGCACGCTTGTTCCAACAAAATCTGCAATTGAAAGC
>MPVS01000534.1:0-20022 GCA_001931775.1 Fomitopsis pinicola
TTGTGCCGCAGGAAGAGCTCCGCGGCCGCAGTCTTCATGTTCAGGCGGCGGACCTGCAGATTGGGGGCCCGCGGCGCGGCACCTGCAGAAAATCCGTTGATGTGCAGCCTGGTGTGCGATGCAGGGATCAGGTCTGGGTTCCATGTTACGAGAAAACGATGACCGTCTCGCGTCCTGTTCCGCTGTCAGGTGCATGCATAATATGAGAGTTATAGTACGCCTCACCCTGATCCGATTGGATCCAAGATCGTATGCTTGAAATTGCTGGAGAAGACCGCAGAGACGCCTCAGACCAGCCGCGGCATGGGGACTGCTGCTACTGACCGACGCAGTCCGTGAGATGCTTCAACCTCTCGCATCGCACCGCCTTCAAGACGCAGCTGTCTGCGTTTTGTTCTTGTTCAATACCGGTATGACACAGGCGGAAGAACAGACTGAGAGCCTACCTTCGATTGTAGGAGACGATTCCCTTGCCAGACATGTTAGAACAGAGCAGAATGCAAAAGAGTAGCGCGAGATAGTACCTCATGATGAGCACCTGGCGGGCCGCGAGCGTGCGTGACGGGAGATTGATGAACGACCTTCTCCTCCCCGAGTATGCACTCCTCATCGATAATTCCGTACACGCGACACGACTCCCAAGGCAATAATCAGTGTTAGTGTCCGTTTGAACGTTACGCGGAGCAGAGATATCATTACCTCGACATGCACTTCGCGGCGCCCACGAGCTGTTGATGGCGCAGCACTTCCATTGACCACTTGACGTAGGGCTCTTGCATATCGTGCATCGCCATGAGCATGGAGTACACTGATCAAATTCAACGCTCAGGCTCGCAATCCACACGATCTCGAAACCTGCGCTCACATTCATTGTGGAACTGCGAGGTTTGGGCGTCAAGCTCATCCTTCACATAGCGGAGCGCTTGGTCGCGATCGGTTGGGATGCGCGACATGGCATCCAGTTCATCCTCGAGGAGGTCGCGGAATACCTGCGCCACGTCAAGAGTGTGCTAGATTCTTCGGCATATATCATGCATACCTTCATTGGAACACCGAGCGCGAGCATCTTCTTGGTCTCCTCTGCGGATAGCCGCGCGCGACTCGGCCGCGAAGAGTAGCCCCGGATCTCCAGCGTACTTCCTTCCCATAGTTGCTTGGAGCGTCGTCAAGCTATCCAGCAGTCGTTGGTACCCTGGTTGGCTGATTCGGGGCGGCGTCCTGCATTGCAACGCCTCGCGAGAACATCATCCGGATACCGAGCCAGGACGCAATCACATCCACCGCTTTGGACGCGGAACACTGGTCAAAGGCTCGTCAGCACTCCTCATGCATCGCCTCAGACATAATGAGAGCTTGCCCGACGTGTCCAGAGGGAGGTCGAGCGCCTCACAGACGCGCTTCGCGACCGAGTCTGCAATCATGCCACACTCATTGACATACAACCCTCCACTTGCCCCATCAGCACCATCGAGCCATGCGATACGGTCATTCGGGACCTGGGGAAGACAATCAAAAAGCGCTCTGTGCTGAAGCAAACTGGGGAGCCGTGAATGCGAAGGACAAACCAATAGATCGTGCCACCTTCCCGTAGTACCCACCCTCCTGATATAACGCGTCGGAACACCCGAGTTTCTGGCGGAAACGAGAGGCCGTCCACCCGCCATCTTCGCGAAAGAGGACGAAGCTCCCTCCACTAGTTGATCTTCCGTGTACCCAAGGAAGCTGTACCTGAACAAGACGAGTGGCACAGCGTGTATCGGCATCGACGAACGCACGCTACACAAGCACATCAACCCACCCATTATTCCACGTCAGCCCCTTCGAGAACAACACCCGCACGGCACTGTCTACCGTCCCCGAGGGCACCCGTGGGACGTGGACAAAGAGAAGCCGCTTGGGGTCGTCGATAACCCTCATCGCCCGCGAGGAGCGCTGTTCTTGGAGCTCGGGCAGCGGGATCCGGCCATCCGGGCTCAGCCTGGTCCCCCACACATCGACAAATTCCTGTTGTAGTTGCAAGTGCGCCATGACAGCACGTACACCTCCTCGGGCGGCTGCCACTCGTCTGCTGGGCGCGTACTAGCGCAAGAGAGATGACTGCGTACACAGCGTCATGTTAGGGCTGTGGAGAGTGCAATGGAAAACGCGCTTACTGAGGTGTGGGAGGAAGAAAGAAGGCTCGAGCGTCCGTATGTCTCTGAGGCACTATACATACCGTTACGTTAGTCACGGTCATGCCAGAGTTTCCTAAGCTTAGACAATACATACCAAATCGACGCTAGTTCAAGGACAATCCCGGACTGGCAGGCCTTGAGGCAGTACTATCACAACCCAGGCCTCGAAGATGTCCATGAGCATGCCGAAGTACATGCAAGCCTCCGCGGGGTCCGTTTCTGCGGGCGGCGCGTACGGCGCGTACGCCTCCTGCAGCCAGCGGTGCACGGTGCGCACGGTGAGCATGCGCGCTGCGCCCCCGCGTGCGATTCGCGAGTCGGGCGCGGCGTCCGCGGCCGAGTGGAACTCCTGTTGGATGCGTCGCCGTCAGACATAGGCGGTGCTTAAGTGCGGGAGAGGGTGCGCACGTCTTTGTCGACAGACGCGACGAAGTGCCCGGCGAGAAGTTCTGCTCCGGAGTCGGGTTCTTGACGAGCGGCACGTCGTCCAGTGGGATGCCCGACGCGTCGTCCTCGGAACGGCAGGAGACGGCCGTGCTGCTAAAGGCTGCGACGCTCCTGCTGTGCTCGTATAAGCAAGCGGTGCGCTCTGCCACATATGGTCATCTGAGTAGCGCGGTGCAGGGAATATCGAGCGCACGGTGCGAAAGTCCTTGGCTGGGCTGAAGGCGGGCAACGTTGGAAAGCGAAAGCGGTCGGGAGGAGGTTGATAATGATAGCGGTCGAAGGCTACGGAGACGTACGCCAGACTTCAAGCTCCTGTAACCCGTCAAAGAGTGCATATCGGGGTCTTCGCCAGAGACGTTACACGGTTCAGTGCAAGCTGAAGCTGCGGGTGGCGGTTTTCGGCGTACGCGTGGAACACGCGTGTGGCGCACGCCCCGACGGCGGTTGCACGGGCCGGCCAATACCGAAAGCCTCCTCCTCCTTCCTCCTCATCGCGTTTCTTCAATCAGAACTTCCTGTCTATCCGAGGCAATTGGAAGAGAAAGACCAAGGAGAGAGTAGTGTGTGTATCGAGATGATACCCCAACCCAGTGCTCAGCAAGCAGTCTCGATAGTCCTTATGTAACCACCGTCATGAAGATGCAGCAATAAGAGCTACACATACTGCCGATCACAGCAGACAGAACTGATGTCCGTCAGCACCTGTACACTCTTCAGTAACACGATCCAACAATATGAACAGCTTAACAAGCTGAGATAAAATGCCAACAATCCTGTGTACTGAATCGTGTGTATAATAGCACATTTCATTGCATCCAACAAAATACGACAGAGTATACATGAGAAGAAAAGAAAGTATCCATCAGACATACGCCCAACTCGCTGGCAAGTCCCCATCCGGCCCCAAGAGGCGCGAACAAGCAACGAACCAAACGTCCTCGCGTCGGCCAAAGGCCGACATGTGCTCTGCATAACGAGCGGACGCGGTTGTCATCGACTGGACATGAAGGATGTGGCACGAGTAAACGTGCGAGACTCGAGTTAGTACCTATAAAATAGATCCTAGCTGAGTATGTTCTAAAGAAATCATGAACGTCAGCGCGAAGTTTTTATCGGCGGTGAGTTTAGGGCAGGTGCAACACGGGGGCGCGGGAAACCGAGCGGCCTTGGCCCCGATGGCGCTGACGCGTCAATATTATCATGCACAGACTCGTATGAACCAACCCTTGGCCAGGCTGTGTACATGAAGTGCGACCACTCGCGGATGACCTTCCTGCCTGCTTGAAGGCTCCACAAAGCTCAGGAGAGGTTTCCCGGGTCTTTGTTCACTGGCCCCGCGTGGATCCACGCCGCGCAGAGAAGTAAAACTGAGGTGCGATAGATTCACGGTCTCGCTACGCGTGCCCAAACGGGAGGCTCCTTACTCCAGTGGAACCCCTTGGCACAATTGTTGTTGCATGCTTTAAATACAGGTACGTGCATATGTTGTTGCTACAATTTCGTGTCCACTATCCTCAGTGTCCGGCAAGTTGGCTATTCGTAGCAAAGTCGATGCTTTGGCCCGCAGACTTGGCCTGCATCTCGGTGTCAGTGTACCTGTAATGCGATAGTCACTCTTCAAACAGTGTTGGTTCCTCAACCAATAATAAGACCAACCGAGAGGGGGACGTAGTCTCTTCCAGATCGGCGACCTGGAATTCGCTCAATGGCGTTGTATAGTTTGAACAGCCGTCGGTTGAGTCATCTCTGATATGCCGGCGGTTGTTCAGTCTGAAGCAACGTAGTCAGTGCCCTCAATGAGCACAGTCGTCGATTCGATGAAACGTACACGATTAGTGCCGTATTGATATGAACTTGAGTTCATGATAATCAGTGGAAGAGCGGGCCTCCAACCATGCGCACTCACTTGTGCTCGAGGGATAGTAGAACAAGCTAGCCCAATCGCCACCAAGTTGTCCGCTCGTGTTGTGCTAAACGTGCGAAATGTATGTTAGATCCTATAGTTCTGACGGCGGCTGGGAATTCGGCGAAATTTTAACCTACCGCCAACACAAGCTCGAGGAATTGGATCACACTGGTGGATGCAGTTATGTCAGCCAGTACGTCTCCGATTGAGTTTGCCTCTGGAGCTTCGTAGTGTCCAGCTACTTACAACAAGGACAGGCCTCGGTTGACTACATACGTGATGAGCACGCTGATCATGTGGCCCGTACTACTGCACATTGTTGCTGTGTCAGCTACATGTCGCCTATCTGGATGTGCTTCGCTACTTACGTCTGGGATCCGCTCTTTGCCCCGTGCAGGATGAAGATCAAAGACAAACTAATACAAATGTTTAGCACTAGCTCCGCGACACTTTGGATGCGACCGGGGACCTGTATATCATCAGTTGAGTGTATACTTGGTATGAGTAGAGCGGTGAGTGGGAGCGTACGAGCATCAGCGTCAAGGTTGCGTGTTCATTCATTCTCATACTTGTCAGTGCAAGGTTTCTAGATCACGAGCACAGAGGGGGTCAGTGAGGTGAGCACATGGCGCTGAAGATCACATACGTTTCATATACAAATGCTGAATATGCCAGCTCTGATTAGAAAACTAATGCATGTTTGAAACAGAGGGAAAGTAGGCTTACCGAATGTGCCACCTAGTTGATCAGCACACTTCAATAAGATCTCAACTCATGCGTGCACTTGCACACCGGTGTCGGCTCCAGGATTACTCACCGAGTGCAATGGTTGTAAGGGTGACCTGCGGACCTTGTATGAGTACGAAGGTCCAGCTTTGCGCACCAACTAACTCACCGCGACGGCAATGAGTGACACGCGTATCCATTGATTGCGCGTTACTATATGTTTGTGAGTTGGTGACCATTGGACGGCGTCGGGAGAAGGCTACTAACGGATCCAGATATTGCGTATGTAGAACCTGATAGAATCATACTTTTAGGGCCACGTAGTGTACCCTCAACTAGCAGACTCACCACTGTACAATTAAGATTGCCACGGCCTATCAAGAGGTCAGAAATCTCGGTCCCCCTACTTGATACTATCCAGTGACATTTACCGAGACAACCCAGGTCTGCCACCGTGATGAGTCCGAGTCGCGCAGGACTGCAAGAAAGACAATGCACACACCACATACTCACTGAGACACGCAGGAATCAATCGGATCAGAGTGACTTCAGGAAAGGAGGTCACGTACTTCGGCGTATAGATCCCGGTGGAATAGATGTTTCCACGGCTTGCAACGACTTGGTACCAAGAGGCCTGTCAATGATTGCCGTCAGGACATCTTGAGGACAAGGGGTGTAGTCCTATGAATCATGCATACGTAGCATACAGTGACTTCCTTGACCACGTCTAGTATACTAGAGAGATGATCAGCTTGAAGGCCAAGACGAGCTAAAGGAGACATTACGTCGACTTACAACAGAAGCACGACCTTTGTTGAAGGCATGAGTCTCAACGGTATAAGCCATACGCTGGGGAGTACGCTCACAAATAGCTTCATTCGTAGCTTGTCCTTGGGATAGGTTTGGAAGTAATAGAATGTTTGCGCGATGGTACCCCCAAAGAATCTAGTACTTCGTAAGCCGGGAAGACATGGAGCAAACTGAAAACGTACATCCAGGAGAAAAGCATCCCAATTGCGGACATGTTGAATGCGTCGGCGAAGGTATGGGAGGAGATGGGAGGTCGCTGAGGTAGACATGCCAGGCTGCTCAGTATACTTCTCGTGACGCTCCTGCTGCTTGTTACGGGGAAGTTGTGGCTTATATGTAGTCCATCCGAGCTTCATCACCTCGGAAGTCGAAGCTTCTTCCTTTGGTCGAGAACGTAACTCTGTCGATAGAATACACTGTATCCGTTATCCGTCTCTTTAGGCCCCTCATTCGAGACTCCGAGTCGGCGACCTTCGAGTCCGACTTGAGCTTGAGGTCCGACTTGAACCCCTGTGCACTCGCTGTATGCATCTAGTTCAGCAGTCTCAATGCTTAAGCTTGGTCAATGCGAGCAGTCCCTGGGCTTTAGCTATGGTGCTCAAATATTAAGGGCGGTCAGAGGTGCGTTTTTGGGACGTTTCTTGCAGCGATGCAAGGGCCGATTTTGCCCCGATTCTGACAGCCAGAAACGTCCCGAAAACGTCCAAAATCGCGCTCACCTCTGACCGCCCCACAACAACTGAAATCGCTCTACACCTTCAACGTCGTTTCAGTCAGGTTTCTGTGCTTACTCAGGACTCGACTATCGTCCACGTGCGGGCGAGAATTTCGTCGCTCTTGGCACTCCGTAGACGAGTCGTTGGACTGCTCAGTACTACTAAGTATACTAGTGACACTGAAAGACGGCGGCCTCGGGCCCTGGTCTCGTTAGGTGAAACAGGCTGTCAGCCCTACTCTAGTGTACAAGGAATGTTCTCTTTTGCTGTGGGTAGGACTTCGCCAAAGGTGCACACAGGTCGACAAACTGAGTTCATAGTGGTTATGTCACAATTATAAGACTTCCGTTAGCAGAGAATTGTAGTACATTTGTAAGAGGCACTAGTCTGTACTAAACGGCATTTGTTATCTGTTATCAACGCGTGGAAGGGGGCGAAACACAAGCCAGAAGCGTCCGCGCGAAACGCGATTTTCGAGTGAAGAAGCTCCTCCCGAGGCGCTTCGACGATTCACGAGCGTTTCGCGATTTTGGGCGATTTTGGTGATCCAGAATCGTTGCCAAAATCGCATCAAATCCGTCGCGAGAAACGCCCCAGAAACGCACCTCTGACCGCCCTTATTGAATGGCATCACTGAAGCACTGATTCATCACCTCGCGTGCGCCGCATGGCCATATGATAACAGTACTATCGACACTGACCAGACGCCAATACAATTGCGCACAGTATCACAGCATCTCATCATCCTATGAGCACTCGTTCATCAAGGAGAATGATGCATACCTGATCGAGAGAGCTCCAAGCGATAGATGGGCCGTTGGAGGAACCCGAAGCCGCAGCGCGGCTCGTCTTAGAAGATACCACAGCCTGTGCTGCAGCCATGTCAATAGATCCCTACAGGTTCTGTCACTGACAGGAAAGATCCGGGTAGCCCTTTGCGAATTCATAGAAGATGTCCGTCGTTCTGAACGTTATATGAAGCTATTACCGCACCAACCCTGGATCCAGCGACCGCATGCTGTCGCTGGTCACTTGTGAAACAACGAAGAGCACTCACGCGCAAGATGCGTGGACACAGTAGGCCAAAATCTCCATGCGAATGTACTTACTGGGACTCCCGCGCACTTGGCGTCCCCGGCTCACAGCCGCTGTCACGGTATTCAGGTGTCGAATCGCAAGCTACGAGCCTGGCGCGGCGAGCGTGCTTCGCGAAGCTGTCAGCTAAGCTCTGGTGGCCCTGCGTATAGTCATCGTGTCCCATTCAACTACGTACCCAGCTGCGGCACGTCATCAGTTAGGTCAAGAGACTCGTAGCCTCTGCATCCATGATGACGACTCGGAGTTGCGCTGTCCGCCACGATCATGGCCACTCTCGTTATCGCCATGCCTTGGGTTCATTCCGCATATAAAGCGCGGTAAGGGGTTGCAATGGCTTATCCAGAACCGCCTGCAAAGTCTTCTGCAAGATGTCGTCGGCTGAAGCCAACATGGATAAGCTGCATGCCGCAATCCATGCACCCCTCGACGATAAGCTTTACCGCCTCGACGCTGAAGAGACCGCTTTCTATAAGGCGAAAACCGGCATCGACGACGATGAGAAGCTTAAACAACACATTGTCCAAGTACAACGTGATGCTTACCAGGTATGCGTCAATTTTGTCAGTGTCGGCTTATGTGGGACCACCAAACCTCGATCACGCATGGCAGGTCTACCCGTATATGTGCATTCTCTGGTTCACCTTCGCAAGGTACGTTGTTATTCACCAGTGCCGAAGTTTCTTGGGCCAATGACTCACTGATATCATCTTCAGGGTGAAGATAGCCCGCCACCCCGCATATAGCCACCTCTTGAAGCTTGGAAGAGAGCGTGACGACGCGCTCTTCATCGATGTCGGCTGCTGCTGTAGGCATTTCATCGCGTATGTGGTGAACAGTGTGTCCAATCCCATCCCGCAGTCGGCAACGACATCCGGAAGGCCATCAGCGACGGCTTCCCATCGAAGAACTGCATTGGCACTGATATACAAGGCGGTGAGTCTCTGTGGCGTCTGTGCTCGGCACCCATTCGTGACCGCCGCCGCTCCAGCGTTCTGGACACTAGGCTACCGCCTCTTCAAGGACACCCCCGAGACGTTACCTGTGCCATTCCTCGAGGGCGACATCCTAGACCCGGCCTTCCTCGCGCTCTCGCCGCCAGCACAGACGCCGCTCCCCGGCCCCGCGCCCGACCTCGCCTCCCTCACGACGCTCACCTCGCTCGCGGGGCGCCTCTCCGCGATCCATGCGTCGATGTTCTTCCACCTCTTCACGGAGGAGAAGCAGCTCCACGTCGCGCGCGCGCTCGCGGGGCTGCTCGCGCCGACGCGCGGCGCGGTGATCTTCGGGTGGCACACGGGCGAGCCGGAGAAGGGCATGATGAAGAGCGCGACGCTCGCGAACGGCGACCCCATCCCGATGTTCTGTCACTCCGCGGAGAGCTGGAGGGAGATGTGGGAGGGGGAGGTCTTTGAGAGGGGCGCGGTCGAGGTGCGGGCGGAGCTCCAGCCGTTGGACGCGCCCCCCGGCGTCGTCCCCACCAGCCTGCAGCTTTGGCAGCTGGTCTGGTCTGTGACCCGCTTGTGAGCTCAAATCTTCGTCATCACCTGGCCTGCGCGCATCTGGTTGAATCACTCGCTCGGCAATGGCATCCTAGGGTCGTCGTAGAGCTGGGTACCATGTCAATGTCTGACCGTAAGTCTACAAGAGATCAACTAGAATTGAGTACCACATACTATGTATATGATGCAATTGTCCAATGTAGTCTTCCTGTATATGGGCATCGGTGGCTTGTCTTCACGAAGCAATGCAGGATTCCCTGCAACCCATGTTTTCTCTGCTAAGCAATGGCAAGCCGCTTCTGGCACACATACAATGTTTCAAACTCACCATCTCGCATAAGTATGCTCAGCTTATGTGGATAAGTGACGACCATGGTCTCGAGGGGCGGTCTGGGGAGGTGTGTTGCGGCGTCCGGGGCGCATCCCAAGCGTACAACTTGAAGTCCTAGGCTAGTTTCTGTGGGGAAACGCAAGCCGTGGATCCAACGAGCCGATCTATTGACATTCTCTGAGTGCGAACCACGTCGTGTTTGTCTCCCGTAGGCAGCCTCTACCCATCCTTATGAAGGAGGGTGCGTCGTGTAGCCTTGCATCTTGCCGTGCTACCGAGCGAAGTGCAGACCAAAGAAATCTCGGAATTAGACCCGCGGATCCTTGAAGTAGTCTCGAGTACAAACGTCAAGATGTCGTGAAGCAGGCCTGAGCAAGCTCGAAGTCGTGTTCGATTCCAAGCCTGCGCCAGTGACCCTGCTGAAGCGCCTGCGCCTTGGTCACCAACCACCACCACTGTCGCCCGGTACAATTCAATCATGTTTTCCTGGTTTACAGTCTTGATCAATCGTGCTGACGGTACTTGAACATTGAACGGCCTGGTGGGTCCCCTTGTGCGGAAGTAACTTTGCTCCGTCGTCGCTACTTAGACAGGGGCCCTTGAAATGACTCGACGCCCACCTCAGAAGACTCACGCCTCTACCGCCACCATCCATCTCCGTCAGGCACTATGCAAGCGTCGGCGAGACAGGGGGATGTCACCGTCGGAATCCTTGGTGAGTTGTGCTCATGGATGCGTAGGTTGCTGTGTCCTGATACTCGTCGTAGCCCTGCAGGGTGCTTTCGCGGAGCACCAAGCGATGTTCCAGAAACTTTCTCTGAAGCGACGGCTGCATATTGTACAAGTGCGAACACTGGAGGACCTGAAGAAATGTGATGCGCTCGTAATACCTGGCGGAGGTGAGGTGGCACGGTTCTCGGCTGTATCATCACAATCGTTTAACTGGTCGTGTGCCCGCTCAGAGTCGACGACAATCGCATTACTCGCACGACTGGCCGGCCTCTTGGAGCCCTTGCGCGACTTCGTGAAGTCGAAGCCTGTGTGGGGAACATGTGCGGGTGCGATTCTGCTGGCGCAGGCGGTCGAGGGTATGAAGAAGGGCGGGCAGGAGTTGCTCGGTGGGATCTCGGTCACCATCATGAGGAACGGGTTCGGGTCGCAGGTATGTTGCTCTGCCCTTGGTCTTACCCAGACGACCAACGAGCATCTTTCAGGCCGAGTCTTTCGAGGCGCCACTGGACGTGCAAGGGCTTCGCGATCCTGACCAACCATTCCATGGCGTCTTCATTCGTGCTCCCGTACGTCATTACGCCCCCGCTTATCCTGTATTCTCACAATGCTGCGCTAGGTCGTGCTATCCTTGAACCCCTCCTCAGGCGACCCCCCTATCGAAATAGTCTCTCGTCTTCCCACAAAACTTCTTCCGCACAACCACTCACTCAACGCTTTGGACGAAGACGACTGTAATCCACGCGACCCACGGACTATCGTTGCCCTACGACAGGGGCGCCACTTACTCACGACGTTCCACCCCGAACTCACGAAGGACGACCGGTTTCACGAGTATTTCATCAGGCAGTACGTTTTGCCTTCACTTTCATCATGAACGGATAGAGATCACTAGACGGAGCAATGGTGGTATCTATGTGCCCGCCGTAAGCTATGAAACTGTGCTTGTGTATAGAATCTACAGGCTACCTTCTGTTCTAGACACGTCCCACAGACTAATCATAGATCACCTCGGATACTGTTTTATCCTTTGTGCGCAACATGTGCATGCAGTTGCGTTGAAGCCCCCAACTTGTGACCCGAGGGCGATAAGGATCGATTGCCCACACGAAAATCTTCCACACGCACATGGTAGGCAGTCATCATAGGTACGCTGCGGCTCAGCTCCCGCACTCCCACGTCGAGCTCTCAGCTCTTCTCGCAATGTGGACGAGACGCTCAGCGTTCTGCCGGGCTACATATAGCGGCGTGTGCATTGCTGACCGCGGCGCTCACCACTGTCGACTGCCGGCATGCTCTCGACACTTGTACGCGCTGCGGCGGTCCTTGCGGGCCTAGCGGCTTTTCAAGGTCTCGATGTTGAGGCGAGGCGGACGTTCACGAAGGCAGACTTGAGGGCGCGCCAGGAGGAGGCGGTGAGTAGGCTCGGGGCCCAGCGACGCGCGGAGGCGAGTAGCGGGGGCCCGGGGACGGTGAAGAACATCACTTTTACCAACCCACGCGCATCCGGTGAGTCGGGCCTTATTCACTGGGGTGGTCTTGTGCTCATGTCGGGCCAGATTTCTATGTCGACGGCGCGACCATCCCACTCGTCGACTGGGATGTTGGGCCTAGCTGGGCAGGTTTGCTGCCCATCAGCAACAGAACAGACGAGCCGAGACAGGTGCGCAGGTCGGATATGTCGGTGACGCTATAGACTCAACTGCAGCCGCCCGTTCTGCTCGATGACACAGTTGTTCTTCTGGTTCTTTCCCCCTGGACCCGAAGGTAGCCTGGACGACCTGATCTTCTGGTACGCTCCTTCATAGCCAGCGGCTCTTTCGGACAATGCGGAGTGACACTCATGCTCCAGGACGAATGGCGGACCGGGATGTTCCTCCCTCGAAGGTTTGTTGCAGGAGAACGGGGTAAGCGCTCAATCTCACGTCGATCACGGGCGTCCGAATGGTCTAAACGCCTTGGGTTCATTTCAGCCCATTAGCTGGTCGTGGGGACAGGCGAAGGCGACGCCGAATCAGTACAGCTGGACGAATCTCTCTAGTATCCTGTACGTCGAACAGCCCGTTGGTACGGGGTTTTCACAGGGAACGCCGGACATCAACGTGCGTATCTGTGGCAATGTTGATTGTGAAGAGGCTTATGTGGTATGGTGTAGAACGAGGACGAGCTCGCAGAGCAGCTTGTCGGGTTCTTCCAACAGTTCTTCGAGGTCTTTTCGGAACTTCAGGGCAAAAACCTCTACTTGACTGGCGAAAGCGTAAGTCATTATTTATCAGCCTCACTTGAACTTGCTCATCGTTGTGCAGTACGCAGGGACATACGTTCCCTGTACGTGCGCGTCGTCCCGATACTCTTTGCTTTGGTTTAGAATCGTTAATGCTCCGTAGATATCGCCAACTACATCTATGACAACCCGGACTCAATACCTGTTCCGCTGAAGGGCTTCTGGATTTCTGACCGTGCGTACCTATCTAGCACTCAGAATTCACTGACTTAGTCATTCCCCAGCTTCGGTTTCATGGGACGTCGTGCAGGAGGAAATACCTGCAGTCGCGTTCGTGCACAAATATGAAAATGTCTTTGCCCTGAAGTAAGGCTCGCTACAATCTATGCCCCTGTGCCTGACTTTGGCTTCGGTTGGGCAGCCAAACCTTCATGGAGTATCTCGACCAAACGGCAGCCTCCTGCGGCTACACGGGGTACATGGAGAAGTATGTCACTTACCCGCCCGAGGGCTTGCTTCCCCTGCCCGGATCGAGCGTCGAATTCGACGACGGCTGCGACGTCTGGGACGCTATCTTCAGCGCCGCCCTCCTAGTCAACCCCGCTTTCGACATCTATCGCATCTTCGATACGGTGTGCCCCCATCCGCCATTCACATCCATGCCACATACTTACGATCGTGCTAATGATCTAGTGGCCGATCCTATGGGATGTGCTCGGCTTCCCGGGGTCCTTCCCGCAGACGCAGGTCTCGCCCCTGTACTTCAACCGCGACGACGTCAAGGCCGCAATTCACGCCCCGCTGGACGTGGACTGGACCGAATGCTCCAACGTGAACGTCTTCCCCAACGGCGACAGTAGTCTGCCGCCCGCCCTCTCGGTCCTGCCGAGCGTCATTGAGAGGAGCGAGCGTGCGGTGATCGTGCATGGGCTGGCGGACTTCATCTTGATCGCGGATGGGTGAGTTGGCTTCTATAAGTCGATGTGCTGGGCTTATTTGGGAGAGCAGCACGAGAATCGCGATCCAAAAGTGAGTGCTTTCAGCTTGTCGGGGGTGTCCAGATCAGCTGATCCAACGTCACTTCCTCTAGCATGACCTGTAAGCGCATACGTATGCATAGCCCGTACGTCAACTGAACGTTCTACCTGCAGGGAACGGCTTGCAAGGCTTCCAGACGCCCATTCAGAACGATAGCTTCATCGTCGACGGAATGGGCGCGCTCGGGAACGTCCACTCTGAGCGCGGGCTTACATACTTCGAGGTCGCGCTTTCGGGGCACATGTGAGTGATCCAGTCAAGTGTCAAGGTCTGTGGTCGGTGGCTCACCCTTTTTCCGATGCCCAGGATACCCCAATTCTCTCCGGTTGCAGCACTGCAGATCATGCAGTACTTGATGGGTTTCAGAGACACGCCGTAAGAGGCGCGGGGTACTGGAGTCGTGCCCTACTCCCTTGTCGGCGATGCGATGACCTGTACCGTATGAATAGGCGCAGCCGGGTGAGCGTGCGATAGTTGAGGGGGTCGGGAGTACATTCAGTAACAATAGGCATGTTGGTACATACACCACAGCAGTAGGCATCGTCCGGCTTTTATGCATGGCAGTGGAAGGATTAGCTAAGAAAAACGTCTTCGTACATTCCTTCACAGAACATAGATCTCAACGATAGCGCACGGCTGGCAGTGAGGGGAGTCAAAACTCACACACGGGTCACAGGCCAGACCAACTGCGGTACCTCAGGGTATGCAACCGCGGGGATAAGGAGATACTCCAATGACACCAACTCGCCCTCATCCCGACCGTCCCCTTCTCGAGCACCCCCACCCCCCCGGCCCACAGGGGCACACTGACGCGAACACGTACTTATGAGACAATTCCGTACTATTGCGGCGGGGCCAAGTCATTTTCGGAAGTTCATTCCCGTGGCGTGGCAAGAAGCTTCAGCTCGAGGGCATCCGCCGCATACTCCGACAGCTTCTCGAGAACCATCCCTCCTCCTTGCGTACGTGTGGCGACGCGGAACCATTGGTACTGAAACTCGTCCCACGGGCCATTGTTGCGCTGCAGGCCTACGTACTCGAGACTCGGAATGCACCCTGCGATGTCCGTAGCATACCGCTGGACAGAGATGGCATCGAATGGTGGGCTGAAGCCATATGCATCTTTGATGGACATCGTGACGGCATGGAGTGGTATAGCCTTCAACATTGGGAAGACCGTGTCCTAATCGATGATACAGTTGGGTGAATATTGAGTGGCCTAGAACGAACGACTTGGGAGGCAGTCGAATACGTACCAAGATGTATTGCATATGCACAGCGTGTCTTTCCGGGAGGGAACCGGCGTAGAAGAGTTGCAGGAACCTGAGGGAAGGAATGGCGGCTGCATGTATGCTTTGCAGCATTTCTTCGTCTGCATCGCAGGCCAAGACAACAGGCGCAGACAAGCGCAAGAACTCCTCGCATGTGCGTTCTTGCGCGTAGGATGAGACCCGATATGCGCTATCATGGAGCTCTAGACGCCGGACCGTACGGACTACGGGCATTGGGGATATGGTGGAGACGAAGTCAAGGTATGGCCAGCATACTGAATCCTGCACCGCGTTGACGGGATGAGGAGCAATGCCCATGATGCCTGTAACTCGCAGGCACTGCAGATTGGGAAATGCTCGGCTGAGCCCGACCGTCACCACAGCAGGAGACACGTCGAGATCGATGCTCTGCCTGTACAGCTCCAGATACTTGACTGCGTGCCAGACAATGTCAGGCTCGTAAGCGGTGATGGTTCTGCAGAGGTTGCGCAGCTTCAGCGTAGTCAATGATGTGGCGAAGTTGCGCAAGATATGACATGGTCCTTCTCCAAATGCGACTGCTTGTTGCTGCTCGGGAGTAAGGGAAAGGAGAGAACCCAAGCCAGGGAGAGAATGCCACCGTTCATGGAGTCGGGCATCCCAATCTACGGTGTGTGGTCGGCTCCTCATGCGTGACAGCACAGTAGCGGATTCTTGCAGTGCGCTCTGAAGTCGGAAGACTTCGAGTCCAGTGAGAGCGACGACAGCATCAGCTATCCCGGGGAGGTTGCAGAATATTTTCTCAGCATCCTGCACAAAGAGCTCTCGGAGAGTCGTGCTGAGCCGGAGCATGAGCCGGGCAAGGTGTTCCGCAACGGAGAAGTCCCAGGCTTTTGGCGACTTCCAGATATCTAGGAAGGTACACTGTGTGATTTTCAGGCTTCGAAGAAGGGGGAGCCGATGTTCAGCATCGGATAGCATGTAGGTGCAGAATGGGAGCACTTGTGATGGCTCGCTGAGCGCCACCTCCGCAAGGACGTACGGCCAACTGATGGTATGTGCTGCGTGGCAAGTCTTCCCAAGCTGCATCATATCCCCCCGGGTGAGATGAGCGAGGATATGCCAAAGAACATCCCAATTGAGCGTTAGGAGGTTGGGGCGCTGGACGGGAAGTGGACCATCTGCAGTCACGGTGGGATCAGTACCGTACATGATCAAGGGTCGTTTTCTATAATAATAAAATTGACGACGACTCACTCTACATAGAGACAATGTATCCAGAGATGACGTCCGGGAAAGGGTTATGGATAATTCGCGTGAGTGACGATGCGTAGCTGGAGGCGAACTTGGGCGTAGTACATACGTGACGATTAATGTTTGGCTGGATTGCAAGTGGGCCCTGAGCAGCCCAGTGTCTCGGAGATCGCTGCCTTATCATCATACACGAGCTTGCTAGCTAAGTTGAGCGGTTGATGCAGGGTCAAGTTGAAGGTCGACGTAGAGGGCTATGTAGTGCTTTCGGACGCCGCTCGGACTCGGAATCCGGAGGCGCCCAGTGGCCGCTCTGCTTCAGTCACCGTAAGCCTAGATCTGTAGCCACTCATACCAGTTCTTGACTCAAGTTGTTTGCGTTGGCCCCTCATATAACCGTTGAGCGGGTCAAGGGCCTCGTACAGGACATGAATATGGAAAGCCAGGCGTAGGATCTCGTGCATTGTCCACTGCCAGTGATTGCCATGGCGAAGACTCAACTATACTGAACGTTCCTTTTTGGGGCTACAGGCCTGAGCGCGGTTCGGCGTATGTACGTTTTGTTTGGGTACCAGACGGGCGTTGTACTACTGCTGACATGAAATACAATGGTACCATCATTCGTCTCTGTTTGACGGCGGCGGCGATGGGAACAAGAGCACAAGGTCGGCGAGGTAGTTGTTGTACGGTTCGGCGCAGAATGTACAGATGCACTGCGGTGCGTTGTACCCGGGGATCACCGGTATGCTGGGTACGAGCAGCTGCTCACCGAAGTACGGCCAACACCCTTCTTCAACCGGGACGACCACGCTTCCCGCCTTCATGACGTACACGGGCGCGCCGCTATGGCACCACCGCGCGCACCTCACAAACACCTCTAGCTGTTCGAGGTCCATGGACACGTCGTACTTGAGCCATCCGAGCATCGTACGCTCGAGCGTGTTGAGCTGCGTAACTGTGTACTGGCCGGCCGTCGCGTCCACGAGCTGCCCGTTGTTCAAGTTGATGTCGAGTATGTACTTCTGCGCGATAGCAAGGCCGGCCACGAAGTAGTCGTCCACAGACTCAAAATACGGCAGGCATGCCCTGGGGTGGGCGTATTTGAGCCTCTGGAGCACGAACATCGTACCGAACGCGACTATCGACTCGGAGTCGAAGTTGAGGCTCCGGCTGGCGCGCAGAGCACCCGAAACCAGCAGCAAGAACGAGTGGGGGACGTATGCGAGATCTTCCTCCGTGTTCTGGCCGTATATGTGGTGAACGAACCTCGCCACAAGCGCTACGAGCTTCTCGTGGGTGTCATACTGCGTCAATGGGTGAGCGGACAATCGAAGCCTGCGGACAATGCAGCAGCGGAGTCACACACCCAGTGTAGTATGCTGAGGTCCGGAATACGGCGCATTGTCGCGTGAGGGCGGATGAGAGGAAAATGTCGAGGGGAGGCTATCGGGGCACGCGTAGTTGGTGAAGGAGTGCGAGCAGGCAATCCGAACCATCTTTTATACGCGTTCGAACCACTGCTTCCAGTAAGGTGATCGCAGGAACTATCGCTTGTTTAGGGAGGGGCCCCCTCCATCAAACCCCACGAAAACGTGCTCCTGCACAACATATCAACGACAAGGCCAAGGCGGGGTTCCACGCGAATGGCGGGGTTGTGACTTGGCCTTAGCGGTGTTTCAACGTCCGTTGATAGGCCTCTACGTCTGGTTGTACAAATCAGTGGATGAAAATGGGAGGGCGTAAAGCATTCCTCGAATCCTGTTGGATCACGTCTCGCGTGGGCTTCGCGCGTGTGGCTCAATCGAAGCCCACGCCGCTCGCTAAGCCATGACTCGCGTGGCGTTGCCACACTCGCTTGTACTTTCATGCCGAGGGTACCACACGGAACCATGGCAGCAATGAACTAACGCGAGTACCAACTTCCGAGAATGGTGTGTCTTGTTCTCCTCCACTGAGCCATCAGCACACTAAATGTCGGGCACCGGCACCCGGGTATCAGTGCACGTAGCAAAGAAGGGCAGTGAGAAGTGTGCCACTCACCTCAAACTATGGCGGCGCAAATTGCAAACGATTGAGCAGGAGAAACCCTAGAAGGCACCTAGAGCGGAAGAGCGAGAGCAATAGTAAACTTACCTTCGACAGCAAATGGACCCCAAGGAACTACTACATAGCAGCTTCCCTTGCATGCGAACGATCAATGATGGACACTGTACATCGAGCTTGCGCATCATCGACAGCACAAACGGAGAAGTATTGATCGTCACAACTGGAGCGAGTGAACGGCCTACAGGTTGCGCTCCACACGCTGCTTTCAAGGGCGAACCACTACAGATGTGTGAGTGGCAACACCCCAGATATGACGACTAACGAGTCCTACCTAGAGCACAACTAATATCGCTGGGTTGCAAGAAGCTCCACTTCGAGGGCATCGGCCTCAGGTTCCGACAGTTTCTCCAGTATGGGCAGACTTCCTTCGGGCCGTGCAGTGACGTGGAACCATTCGTAGTTATACTTGTCCCATGAATCCCGCTCCCGCCCGTTCCACGAGTCCTCCATGTCGCCTTGAAACCCTACGTACTCGACGCTCGGGATAAAGCGGGCAATGGTTGTTACATACTGCAAGACAGACTGCGCATCGACCGGCGGGTGCCAGCTATTCGTGGTCAACGTGACGGCACGAAGTCGTATGGACCCCAGCATGGAAAAGACTGTGTCCTAGCAGAGTGCTGACGATCACCGAGTGCCCTCCAAGCTATGTGTGTAGACTACATACCAGCAGTGGCTGAATACTTCCCCGATCTTCCCGTAGGTTCAGGAGGATTGGGTATACGTAGGAGGTGAAGAGTTGGAGAACACGGAGTGAGGAGGCAGCGGTAGTTCGAAGGCTCGTCATTAGTTGGACATCTGCGTCGCATGCCAAGACGACTGGCTGGGAGCTTTGCAAGAACTCCTCTGCCATGGCGTATCGACGGGCCAATTCTGGTTCTTCGCTACGCAATCTGAGACGCCGAACGGTACGGCCCACAGCTATAGGAGTTCGGGTGGAAACGAAGTCGAGGTATGGCCAGTTCCCCGTGCCATCGTCGGCAGTGATAGACCGTAATGTTGAAGGAGATTGGGAAGGCATGATTCCTTCGATTTTCAGACAGCGTAGATTGGGAAATGCACGGCGCCACATGACTGTGTCAAGTGGGGGGCAGCTTGCACCGGTACTCCACATCCTGGCCGTTTCCACGACCAAAGATTGAACTGCAGGCCAGACAGTATTGGGATCAAGCCTCTCGATGATATCTGGAAGCACGGACAGCTTGAGCGTTGTCAACGAGGATGTGAAATTGTGCAGGGGTCGGATATCGCCTACGTAGACCGGCGCGTAAACCCCTGGGACACGGCGCACCCCGTCGTCAAAGAGAGAGCACTCTACAGTATGGGGACGACTCTTCATGCACGACAACACACGGAGCGTCTGTTGGCGCATGGCCAGGAACCCAATAGTGTCGAGGGCTACGAGATTGAGGACGGCATCGGCCATGTTGGGAACGGCACGAAACAGTAATTCCGCGCCCCACAGGTAGAGCTTTCGCAGGTTTGTGCTGAGTCGGAGAACAAGGGCGAGTAGTTGCGCCGTAGAGTGGCATACCGCATGGAAGTCACTGTCTCCTCGTGCAATCCTTCCAAAGATGTCTGCATAGACTGTGAAGGATCTGAGCAGGGGGAGGCGGTGCGTAACATCGCTCAGCATATAGACACAGAATTGAGCTAGTCGATCCTTCGGCTTGCCCTGGTCAGGGCGAGTCACTTGCCAGGGTATCGTCACTTCCGC